>VZTL01012748.1:8511-18974 GCA_013400535.1 Scopus umbretta
CCGAGGCCCCCCCGGCGCCCGCCGCCCCTCCGCACCAGGGCGCAGGGACCCCACCCCACCCCGGAACCGGCTGGGCTGGGCGGGCCGCCCGCGCCCGCTCAGCCGCGGAAGCGCGGCGAGGGCCCTCACGCCTGAGGGGAGGGGGCGCAACGGTCGCCAACCGCCTCCAACGGCCGGGGCCNCACAAAGATAAGGTTTCCTCTGAAAAATTACTGTCAACTTTTGTACCACAAGAAGCCTAACTCGTGCCTCCCGAATGAGGCACACATTCCCACCGTAACCCGTCTGCAGCCGAGCAGGAGATGGAGGGCTGCAGCCTTTCCTTTCTTTTCTCTAAACGACATGCTAAATAACCGTCACCGTGGGCGTAACTTCTTTTGTACCTGTTGAATCAGAACCGCCTTACGAAAGACAAAGTTCGGAAAAAGTTTGGGAGCGGGCATTAGCTCCCTTGAAGTATTTCCACAGATGGACGTCATTCCGAATATAAAACCTCCAAGTTCGTCACCACTTCGTCAAGACTTCGTGGTCGCCTTCACAGCTCTGAGGGAAGGTCAGCATAGCCAGCGTGCTGCTGGCGGTGGCCATGATGATGGTGACGGATGCTTGCGAGTGGTGCTTGCCCGGAAGGGTCCCGAGCCCTGACATGCCTGCAGGCGCTTCGGAAAGCTTTTGTCGGGAAGGGACGGTTCTCCAGCTGAAGGCCATACCAGTCGAGAAGGAAGAGGCTAGAGAATTTAAAGGGTTAAGTTAGGTTTAAATTATTATGTTTAAATTCTGTAATAATTTGCTGTTGTTGAGAACAGCCTGGGCGGGTGATTAACGTGATTTCTCTTTCCTGTGCAGCAGAGGAGGCGCGCATTGGCGTTGGGCGGCCGCGGCTCCTCCCGCGTCGAGCTCAGTGGCTGCCCAAAATGGCAGGGCGGCCACCTCCTGTCAGCACGCCCAGCTCTTCATTCCTCTCCCTTCGGTTATTAGGGCCTCTGGGTGCCTGTTGCTCAGTTCGGAGGAGGAGGCTGGGCAAGTGCAGTCCCGGGCTCTCCCCAGCAATCAGCCTCTGCACGGCACGAGCTCCACAGGAGACATGCCCAAACGTGAGCTCCAGGGAACGCTGTACCTGAGTCGATGCACCAGGCAGGCTGCCTGGGCCAGTTATGGCTAATTTGCTCGTGCTGCTGAACATCCCCGGCAGCAGTGCCGGAGCCGTGCTGCACAGCTGCCACCCTTGGCTGAGGCCCAGGTGGTGGCGATGGGCCCCCGCGGCCTCTGTGGACACGGTGCCTGTCCTCCACGGCTGCCCGTTTCGTCTCTCCCCCTGTGGCACAGGCTGCAAGGCTCCTGCAGCCGCTGTGGCAGGATCAGGAGCTAGTGCTGTCTGACGTCCTCGGAAACCAAGGGCTGCTGAACAGGTGTTTCTGGGAGAAGAGCTCTGCTAAAGGCCTCAGCAGCAGTAGCTGGACTCTCCGGCAGAGGGAGGAGATGAATGGCGTTGTTCCTGACAGGGCCAAAGATGGTGGCCCAGGTGGATTTACCCAGCGAACTGAACCTGGGCATGGAGTCCCTAGCCGGATCACACCAACCCACGTTCAAATTAGCCTGCCAACCTAGATGCAAATGAGCCCACTGAGCTGCAGTTACACCTCTGGTATTAACATAGTCACTTCTGCGTGGGTGAACATTTAATTTCCCATGAGAAACATTCTTTACACTTACTGTCAGGTTTCTGTTATACATCAAACTTGTTATATCATTAGTGCAGACAGCATATTAAGCTGTCTACGCTGCTATGCAAGCTATCATCTAAGGCCAAATTGGGCTAACTTTTATAGTTTGTAACACTGCTGCCACCAAATTTCCCCCAAGGCATGCCTGCCTGATTTCCCTCGGGCTGCACAGGGGCAGGGAGCAAAGGAGCCTGCAGCTGCAAGCTCCCCTCAGGAGCACACGTCCTGCCTGATCACACCTGAGCTGCGAACCAAAGCCAAAGCTGGGCAGCTGGCTCCAGTGGCCGACGCAGCTGCAGGACAGTGCAGAACTTTACGGAAGGTTTGGCACTGACCCTGGCTACGGCCAAGCATTTTTCAGGCTCCTGTTGCTGAGGAGGAAACTTCTCACCAGAACTCTCATTTGCGAAGTAATTTGTTCGAAGAACACATTGAGAAGTCACCGGTGGTGAAAAGCGGGGCTCTGATGTGACCTGGGTGGGGAAGTTGGACCCCCTGCAGTGTATCTGGCATGAATAAAATGGGAAAAGCTTGGTTAATAGCAAAGACAGACAATAGTTGTGCTTTTGTTTCCATTTATTAATGCTGCCAATTAAAACCTACATGTCTGTTTAGTAGGCTTTTGTATTGGGTTTGCCTGGCAAGGTTTTGCTAGCAGGTGTCTACAGGGGTGGTTTCTGTGAGAAGCTGCCAGAAGCTTCCCCTGTGCCAGCCGGCTCCAAGATGGACCTACTGCTGGCCAAGGCCGAGCCCATCAGCAATGGCAGCAGCGCCTCTGGGATAACGTANCCTTGGGGAGGAGGTAGAGAAAATTGGGAGTGCAGTTGAGCCCAGGAAGAAGGGAGGGGGGGGGGGAAGGTGTTTTAAGATTTGTTTTTTATTTCTCATGACCCTACTCAGTTTTGATGGGTAATAAATTAAACTGATTTTCCCCAAGTCGAGTCTGTTTTGCCCGTGACAGTAACTGCTGAGTGATCTCCCTGTCCTTATCTCGACCCAGGAGCCTTCCCTTATATTTTCTCTCCCCTGTCCAGCTGAGGAGGGGAGTGACAGAGCAGCTTTGGTGGGCAGCTGGCATCCAGCCAGGGTCAACCCGCCAACACCTTTGGATACAGACTTTAAAGAAACCCGACAGCTCACAAATTATAATAAGAAAGCACTAAACATCTGATTATTTTGCCATTTAGGTCATACAGACTCTAGATATGCTACGTAGATATTATTATTACTTCATCCGGCCCCACCCCCTGGTCTTTACGGTTCGCAGTTTTATTTCTCATTTGCTCCTGTATTTGAGCAATTGAAGTTTACACGTCTCAAGGTTTAGGCTGCTGTTGTAAGGCAACCGCAATGTGAGTACTACTCATCAAATACGGTATCCTTACGGGAGACAACAACAAAAAAAATCAACAACCACGAGCAGAATCTCAAGGCAAGAGAAAATTAGAAATTTAATAATCAGAATACAGCTCAGAGTATAATACTATTTATAATATTATTTATTTATTATTTATAATATAATCCCAGAGTATAATACAACCCCAGCCAGCAACCAAGCACCACACAGCTGCTTGCTCACTCCCCACCCTGGTGGGATAGGGGAGAGAATCGGAAGAGTAAAAGTGAGAAAACTCGTGGGTCGAGGTAAAGACAGTTTGATAGGTAAAGCAAAAGCCGTGCGCGCAAGCAAAGCCAAAACAGGAATTCATCCACTGCTTCCCATCGGCAGGCAGGTGTTCAGCCAGCTCCAGGAAAGACAAACTTCTACTTGGGAAAACAAATGCCATTGCTCCAAACATCCCCCCTTCCTTCCTCTGCCCCCAGCTTTATATGCTCAGCACGATGCCATGTGGTGTGGGATACCCCTTTGGTCAGTCGGGGTCAGCTGTCCCGGCTGCGTCCCCTCCCAGCTTCTTGCGCCCCCCCCAGCCTCCTCGCTGGTGGGGTGGGGTGAGCAGCAGCAAAGGCCTTGGCTCTGTGTAAGCACTGCTCAGCAACAACTGCAACATCAGTGTGTCATCAACATCATTCTCATACTAAATCCAAAACATGGCCCCATACTAGCTGCTATGAAGAAAATTAACTCTACCCCAGCCAAAAGCAGCACAAATATATTAGCAATACTTTCATAAATACATATCCTTCCAATATTTCACCATCACTAATAAAATAGATTTATAATTTGTCATTATTATTAAGAATGTAAGTATTGTGCTAGCCGTCTACTAGTTTAAAAGAAAAATGTGTATGGTTACTGAAAAGGACCTTTTTACCTCCTTCTCTGGTAGCCACACTGCCTCCCTTGAGATGTAGATATTCTAGTAAAGGACAATTCTGAGATTTTGTAATTATTTTTAACACCAAACGTTATTAATCAGCACAGACTGTATTAGCTTTTGCACACAAGGCACCATAAATCCAGGTTCACATAGTAACTATTCATGAATACAGTATTTCTCACTTACAGATAACATTGCCAAGCTACAGAACAGAAACAGCAGTTACGTTCTTCTTTCAAAAATGTTCTTTTCAGCACTTTTGTTCCTGAGTGGATGCCACAGCCCAGATCTCATTTTCAGATGACCTACTATTAATACCCTACGAAGGAATCATCACGTGGGGAAAAGAGGATATAGGAAGCTGAATACCAAGGCGGCCTTCACCAATTATGTACTCAGATCATCCCAGAACTTCAGAAAAACGAGAACTGTGAATTTCAGATTTCTGTACTGGGCTGGCCATGGGGAAATGTAATTCCATGGGTCTTGTTGCTGCTGTTTATTGGAAGATTGACTTTTGTCCCTTCTTTGAAAACAAAGCAACTTTGACTGCACTTATAATATTTGAATTTAACGCTTATCCTAAATTCTTTGCCAAAAGGAGTTGTGGTATCTGGACAACAGCCTCTTCTAAAACTGATACCCATACACTGAAAAACGTTTAACTGGACGTCAGTTTTGGCAACATTTCCCCACAAATGTCTAAAGGGACCTCTGTGTAATTCTGGGCTGTTGGGAACATTTCACCTCTCCTGGGTTTGGAGGCACATCCTGCCCGCGTCCCTGTTCTGCAGCAGTCTGAGGCTCACACAGGCGTGCACCATCCACCTCTGCTTTGGGTTCCGTGGAGCAGATTTCCGCCAAAATCCTTGCACATTCAGTCTAGTGTTGCCTTACCTTATGCATTTTTTTTCCAACACTTACTAGATTTTGATTTCAGTTATAGTCACGTAAGCCCAAAGCAACTCCATTTCATGCCAGTGGAATTACTCTGAGCTTACTCTATGATAGCTCTGATCAGAATCTGATCTCTTTTTTTTTTTTTCCCTGGATAGACCTGGTTACATATTTCACATACAAAATACTGGTCTGTCTCATAGAGAAGGTGTGATTCTTCTCTGGCTCCTAGATTCTAGTGTTTTCATGATGTAAAAGCTGTAAAACTGTATCAGTGTGGGCCATATTTGCTACGGATGAACGTTGTTTCCCAAGTCGTGAGAACTGAATAACATTGTTTTAAAACAACTAACAGCAGAAAAAGGAAATGATTGCCATCATTTTCCGCTCTCTTCAGTCTAACGATTTATTGTGTTGTGCTACTAAAGAAGAGCTTAATTTCATATTGGATCTGCTAAAGAGAATGGTGCTATCAAGATTTCGAATGCTGTAACCGAGTAGAGTCTTGTGGAATGGCTCAGTCACCTGCTTGAATATTACTTGGTGTTGCCAGGTTAAGTTGTCATCCCTTGCTTCATCTGTTACCTGTGAAATCAAGTCCTTAAAGAAATCATAATCAGCGTTTCCCTCGGGGTGGGTAACACAGCCTCTGGCCCGCCCTACGGAAGGGCGGTATGCCACCACCTCCCCCAGTCACAGAGCTTGACCGGCTGGAAATGCAGAGCTTGGTCAGTTTTTCCTAAGTGGGAGGCTTCATGCCCATCTCTTACGTAGCACTTACACACACGTTAATACTAATCCTTCTCCAGTTTGCACTGCAGAAGTGAGGTGATTAGGGATCGCCAGAGAAATCCACCTGCTCCCTAATCAGCTTCTTTAATCCCTTCTGGAGGGACAGTGGGTAGGAGCAGACTCTGTGCCAAATTCACTGCCCCCCGTGCAAGTTTCATGGTCTACTTGCAGCTTCCCAAATGGAGCAAGTATACTTGCAAGGGACAGAGGAAGAAAGCAGAAGTTAATATGAGCAGTAAAAGGCAAAGATGGAAACAAATGCAAGCGTAGAAATGAATCCTACAGGTTATTTCTCTTGGAGCAGCTATTTATGTTCTTCTTATTCATATAGAAGTAACTGTCTGGAATTTATGTTTTCCAACAGGCAGAAGTACCGTAATTAAAGTCAGATATTGTTTCTGACTTTCATGCCACCTCTTTGTCTGCCTTTGACAGGATGACATATCAATGGTTGGTGTCAAGTACACATTATTTGACTTTCCCTGAAGGTTAATTTTTTTCCAGTATTTTCATATTCCAGGCATCCCTGTTAATGGAAGAAAATCACCAATGGGGGCACCACAGCATATTTTGGGGATTAGTTCCCTTAATTTCTACTTTTATTGTAATTTGTTATCTTGTTTGTTAGCTAATTTGCAAAATGAAGAGTTACATTTTTGCCATCACATTTCTTAGCACATTTTGTCAGAGAGTTATTACACAATGAAGTAAGCAGAATGTAGCTATAGAAAGAAATCACAACTCTGTTTCACAGAACATAGCTTGCAGACTATTTTCAAGTAATCACTGCTTGTAATAGCTTGGTTAAAAATATAGGACAGCAGGTAGCACACGGCTGTTGACAAAACTTTTAAGAAGGAGCTTTTAAGAGGCCTCATTATGAATGATCAAAGTGAAAACCAACAGCCAGCATAACCCATTTGCTGACATTCGACAAAATGGCTGTTTTAAAAGGAAACCCTTCAGAAAAAAGTCGAGAACCTGCCATAAGGTCCGTTAGTGTTCATTTAGTGCTCACTCCCCGCCCCTGATCTAGCTGTGTAATGAAGGAGGTCTCCAAGTCCTAACTTCATTTACAAAAAACCTGCAGCAAGCATGACACAATAGTGCCCCAAATCATGACAACAACGTCTGTGCGTGCCTGTTTAGATAGGACCCGAACAGTGTCGTAATCTGGTGACTGAATTTTCCCCAGCTTGGATTCTTTCTGAAGTCATAGTAATGTTAAATTAGTTGGTTGTAATGCCTCACAGTTTCGCCTGTGAAGAAAGGAGTGGGAGTGCTAGAAGGGGCAACGGAGGGAGCACTAACCCTTCCGTTCCTTAGGCCTGGTTCAGTAAATGCTCTTGATTGCCAACTGGCAAGAAATGAGAGCTCAAGCCCCACCATGGCTGTGCGCCTCCCACGGCAAGACGAAACCACAGTACAGAGACGGAATGGCTAAGGTTACAACACAACTTGCTGGCAAGGATTCTGCTACTGCAGCTGGACTATATAACAACAGGTTTTGTATTTTTTTTCCTTCATAATCTGACTTTCCCACCTGCCCCTAAAATAAAACTTGGCAACACAGAGAAAGCCAGTTAATTACCTCCTCCCCACTGCTACTTCGCGGCTGTTACTGCTGGTGGTGGTTTTGCTCCCATGTTTTCAGAAGAGCAGTTGCCAGCTGTGAGATGTGCTGCCAGGCAAACTTGACGTGGGTGGATTCCACCGTGCGGGAACAAATAGCAAAACGTAGCACAAGCTTCTCTCGCAGGTGGCACGGGACCAGATGAATCTTCTTGGCCTCATTTATGCTTTTAAGAAGTGCGTTATTTAGTTCATTTGAGCCCTGAAATCATTGTAATTCAACAGATATGGTGATGAATTTCAGAAGCAAGTTTGGAATATGTAAATCCCGCCAAGCAGCCAAGCCCAAGTACCACCAGTAACACACAGCCACTTTCTCATCTCTCAGTGCTTTGCCATCAAAGGAGTGCAAAAAGATGACAGCACAAGAGAAAATTTTTCTACCACAAAGACATTTATGGAGTAACTGGGGTTTAGAAGCAGCGTTCACACTGGGGCGTTTGTGATAGCTGACTGCTTCTTTGTGACCTAAGGTGGTGAGCTGTGTAGCTTCATGCAAAAGCATTCATTATTGCATCCATTTCATTACACTCTTCTTAGACCTAACCAAACACACGTGGAAGGAAGTTTTGCAATGAACTATCCTAACGCTTGTAAAACAGACCTTCCAATCTTCACTTAAGCATGGCTGCTGTGAGCGAGTCTTTTGAATAAGAAGATGGACATCTTACCCTTCATTAAGAAATAGTTAAGGTAATGTATCCCTGGCATAAGTAAGTTTCATACTATCAGTAGAAACCCTAAAGAAGGATTTGTCTGAAGTTCTATAGGACGCGTCTGCCGCAGAATCCTACAGGGTGGGTTTTTGGGGGGATTTTAGACATGTGGTAAACTGACCCTCCTACTGGAAGTGAACAGCCTTCTGCATTATGGGAAACAAAGATATAAATATTAAATACCTTGCAGAAGGTCAGAGGGACTCTACACGCATGCAGTATTGAATTTTATCTCCTTCTAGTGTAGTTCATTCTCCTTATGCTCAAATAGTGAATGTGAGGATTTCCCTTAGAGCAGCTGTACGCTTTTAATATCAACTCTCAAAAGAAATAGGGCTGCACAGAGGAGTACTGCTTCTTTTGCAGGTTCAGCTAATGTTGCACCATAGGTTTTCCTAGTTCATGTCCATCAGCATTTGAGAATAAAACAAAAGATGTCATCAGATTTTCAAAAACAGTAGTAAAATTGCTTTAAATGAAAACAGTGAAAGAAGGGACCCCTGAGATCTTGCGATTTTTGTCTGATTTAGCAACACAAGATGAAGTGCTAGCTGCATATCTTTGACAGTCTTTGTTACCCCAATTAAAGGAAGCCGTCTGTCTAACTTCGATATCAGCAGACCGAGAGACGGCTTCAACTTTGCTGGGCAGTTTGACATAATAGTTCAGGATATATCATGTTGATCTGGAGTGCTATAATTTTATTCTTTGGAGAACCATCTGGGCTATTGTACAGCCTTTACTCTTTCTATTACACTGCTGGTAACGCAGAATTGCAAGAGATGCTAGGAGCATCTCTTCTTTTACCGCAGCGTTCCCTTTCTGAACACGGATGGTGGTAAGAGTCACAAATGGACAGATCCGTCTGTTCAGCAGCGGTTTTGTTACCGTAGAGGCAAAGATCTTTTTGAAAACATCCATATCAGAAAACACATTCTCTCAGCTCTGCACAGTTGTAACTTGCCTGCTCAGCCCTTTCCATATAAAAGCAAAGCATAAGGGAGAGACAGTTTCCCATTGGCACTGAGGATGAATGTACTATTCTCATAGTTTGGGATCGTATTTGAGTTAGAGCTGAACCCAAGTCAAAACCTTGTTCTGACTTAGCACAAGTTGTTAGGGAATTTGGATGAGAGCCTGAAATTCGTGGCCTAGCCTTAGACTTGTAGGAGATATTTATGCAACTCGAATGCTCCTGACTAAGAAAGGACCAGCTTTGGTGTTTTGCAAGTCTCCACCCATTATGGGTTGGCCACTGGTGACTGGTGATGTAAATGCCTTTGGCAGGAGTGACGGGAGGGAGGAGAAAGATTTATATATCTTTATCCTGTTCTAGTCTCACAGCTGCACCTAGGGGCTGCTGTGACAAGCAGGTGTCACATCAAATTGAAGTTAGTAGTGCCTAATCGACTAGCTTGACTTGTGTTCACCTGCAGACATGCCAAGGAGGCCAAAGATTAACCCTTTGGCATGATACATTTGATGAAACAGTTATAATATGAAGGTCATAGATTATTAGTCCATCTGCTCCACAGTGGGAAAGGCAAAAAATTGGAAGCTACAGCTAAGCAAAAAAATAAAAAAGGATTTCTCAAGAACAAAGAAAGAAAAAAAATACTTCATACTTTTACAGCTGTGCAGCATTACAGTTCAAGTCTGGAAAGCTGCCCAGCAGAAAAGGACCTGGGGGTGCTGGTTGACAGCCAGCTGAANTCCATGTCCCTTAGTCCTACTGTAATTCCATAAAAGTTACAAGTATCCTATTTCTAAGATGCATTTTAATATGTTACAGAAATCACAGGAAGGTTTCTGAGAGAGTGATTTAAAAAGCAAATAAAGCTGCAAAAATAACTATAAAACACTCTTCATATAAAAGCTTGATAGTTTTGTTTTCTTTTTTGGACAGGGAAGGCAAACAGTGGAAACACTGCTGTTCCAACATGAGTTTCCAGCAGAATCATGCCATTATTCTACAATTTCTCCAAAAGTTTCTTAGCCAGGCGTCTGATATTTACATCGTATTGTAATATTGTCTTTCCCTGTGGATCTGATTTCTTCCTCTAGATCATCAGGGACAGGAGAACAGATGTAGATGAACCACTGGTCTGATCAAAAGTGACAATTCCTGTGTCGCTATGCTCTATTTCACCAGGACTGTTCCTTTAAAGTAAAGGTAGAGCACTGACTAACAGCTGTCTCTGGATCTGCAAAACCAGTGTTTGCTTGTTCCAGGTGAGAGAGCAGACTACAACCAACATCATCTTGTTTAGCCATAAATGCCACTGAACCTATTCCTCAAAAGCTTTGACAAGTTCTTGTTAGGAAAGAAATTATATTCGTGTTTCCTTTTCCTGCTAAAACTCCACATTCTGTAATCTGTCTGACCCCCTACATCTTTTTTTTTTTTTTTTTTAATTTTATTT
>VZTL01012748.1:18996-37060 GCA_013400535.1 Scopus umbretta
AATTTTATTTTAAACAATGTGAATTCACACAAAACCATTTTCCTATTCCAGGTGAATTCACCATTACCTTATTTATTAAAGATTCGTTAGCTCCTTCAGCCAATTGCGTCAAACTCAGGTAACTGGGGCAACTGACTGACTGAGAAAAGAATTTGTGAAAAGAAGCAATACCACACTACCCAGAAGGAGCCCAGATGTGCTTGTGAGCCTTTGGAAAAGCTAAAAGTTCATTTAGGTATCATGCAAACTAGAAAACACCAGTGCTGTTTTTATTATTGCAAGGCGTTCAGATTCAGTGTCACCATCCAGCCCCTTACAGGGACTTTAGTTGCAAGCTCCTCTATTAAATGAGTTCTTTACCTAAAACAAGACATTGATCCCATTTTAATGTCTGATTAAACAAGTGAACCCTCCCAACCGCTGCAGCTCTTATGCTCTGAGTGCAGTGAGTTTTCTAGCTTCTGTCGGGCAAGGTCTCTACGTCAATGAACTTGGCACTTACAGAAGTTTTGGGGGAATGAAAGGCCAAGAGGGGCAAAAGGATCATGCTCAGCAAAAAAAAGCAGACCAGGGCCAAGGGCAGTTGGGAAGCTGGCCTCCTATGCAACCTCTTCTTACTCATACCTTGCTCCAGTTTGCCCAGTCTGACTGTAGGATTTTAAAACTGAACATGTACTCTTTAAAGAAAACAACCAAAAAGTGTTTACTACTCTAATTGTCATCCATGATAGTCATTATATATATATACATACACACACAAGGGTATATTAAATACACAGACATATAAAATTAACTTGACAAGAAACATCTAATACATGCACATACACTCACACATCCTATACAACTGTCTAGGGAAATACATTAAAACAATAATTTTCATCAAAGCCCATGAAGCACAGAATATAACAGTCATTTTGTATGACTGGGTAGACCATTCATTTGCCTTGACTTTATATTTCTATACCCTAATATGCTTGAATTTCTCTTAAGAATTTGATTCATTTTTAACAAATTGTTCTAAGCATCTTTCTTTAATCTGCTTTGATCTACATGAACTCCATTTACTTTCCTTAAAAAATAATTAAGTATATTCACTACAAAGACTACATTCAGTTGCAGGTTATTGTATCGCTCTAAAACACGACAGAAGAAATAGGAGGTCTTAGCTGCTTTACCTTCAGCCGAAAACAGACTAGTCCCAAGACAACCTCAGCGCAGATCTCAAATCTTTCATCCTGAAGGACTAAATGCTCAAACTGATGCGACAGCCTGATGTGCTGAGAAGAGAAAGATAGTACCCACATTGTATAAATCTGATTCATCAAGAGAAAAGATGGGCTAAATAGTTTCCATTCCTAAATTCTTTTCTCTCTTCCCTCTTCTGATGTGTGGTAATATTCACGTATCACCATCTGTTTCTGTTAACTTACATCCCGTTTATGGCTTCCAGAGAACATACTGGGCCATTACTATGTTGGTAGCTCAGTCTATCTTAAGGCAGTACTGGTCTGTTTCTTAATGACACATTTCGGCACAGTTTTATAACAGTCATGATACCATATTGATAGTAAGTAAGCATAATAATTCTTCTTTAGGTTTTCTACTGCTGTCAGTTTTGGCTGTGAATCGCTAAGGAGTCCAAAAGTTACTGTGGGGAAAGGGGGAGATGCACAGACACACACAGAGAAAATGATCACAATTCCAGTGCAAAACAAGCTGGAAAGATACACTTTTTAGAACAGTTCGCTTAATATGAGAATAACTGTGAAGAAGGGGAGAACTGGCTCACTCTTCGGACCTGGGTGCTCAGGTTCAGTGGACAAGAAAGGTGATGGCAGTATGATCAAGCAAATGGAAAGCACATCCCAGCCAATCTGTTTAGAAGTTGCTGGGGAAAAAAGAGTGACACTGGACACCAAGCCAGAGCAATTACTGTGAAGCACAGAAAACCAGTGCTCTTCCAAAATCTAACAAATAGGAAAGATACCAACAGGCACACTGTCCTGGTTTCAGCTGGGATAGAGTTCATTTTCTTCCTAGTAGCTGCTGTAGTGCTGGGTTTTAGATTTNGACAGTGAATGAATGGCTGTGCGGTGTTTAGCTGCCTGCCGGGTTAAACCACAACACGTACTAACAACCAGCTGGGAAGTCTTAACATCAGTCAGTGATGCTTGCATACTCCTACCACATTTTGCTTTCTCCCAAACATAAAATGAATTCAAAAGCACTTGGGAAAAAAGAACCCATGTCCTCACCAGGTACCTCCAGTACCTTAGCCAGTCCCCGTCTCACTGGCTATCATCAATTTAGTGCTCACTGTCCTAAAAAAAAAAGACAAGACAGCAGCAAACAGCTATTAGAATTACAGTTTGTCTTCATGCAACAGCCAGTCTGCACCAAAAATTATCAGCAACGTCTGAAATGATGATTAAAAGTTCCTTAACTGTTATGTAGCTATAATTGCAATTAACTTTATAAAAACAAACAACTAACTCTATGTCTTTTCCTTCCTTTGCACTTTGCCTCTTTGCAAGTTCAAGGACAGATATCAAACAAAAATGAAACATTGCACTGTGGGCCAGGGCTAGATGTGGAATGTTTCATCTCACAGGAACTTTTTCCAAAAGGGCAAGAACAAGACAAAACAGAAATTACAGAAAAGAGAGAGGGAAAAAAAAAAACAAAAAAAAAAGATTTTGCAAATCTTAATCATAGCTTTCTGGTGTTTGTTTATTTCTCAGAATAGAAAAGCATTGTTCATCTTGAATCAAAACATTGATTCAAAACCTTCACATTGGGCATACGGCTGCCCTATGCAACCAGCCAATCTTACTGCTGTCACCACTTCCTCCCGGCTCTTTGCTACATCCATTTATCATCTCCCTCTAGAATTAGACTGAAAGCTGTCGGAGTCAGGAATGAGACCAATAAAATGCCCAATCCTTTCCAAGGCATTTGAATGTTCTGCTGATATAGACAGCAGGAGCTCACAGCAATGAAACTTGACCAGAAGTCTGTGTCACATACAGACACTTGTCGGTAAGTGCGTGGCAAACATATGTGAAATACGCATGCGTGTTGTAATGATCTGTTACTGTCTCCTCCTGTCCTCGTGTTCCGTAGCCTGAACCAAGCTGCTGTCCTTTACATAGCTCCGCAAAATTTCACACTGCATATACTAGGTCTTGGAAACTAAAGCCATAAAAAAAATCACGTTCGATGAGGTGAGAATTTCACAAGTGCTCAGTTGAATGTAATCACCAACTGCATTTAATCAAAATGTACCTGGGTAAGAACCAAGTAAAACAAGAATTCAAGATTGGGCTTACTGCGAGTAGTTTGCACAAGAAAACCGCGGACCCATGCTGTGCATTTGATAGCAGGTATTTATCCCCGCATTTTGCCCTCAAGAATTTTCCAGGGACTTGAAAGAAATAAAAGCAAGGAAACATAGAGAAAATTCAGTAAAACGCAATCAAAACTCTGGAATTATTTTGCAGGCATGGCTGGAGGCAAGTACTGTTATCCGTAGCGAGTCTTAACAAGGAGCAATAGTTTGTAAAGCCACTGGGGGGCACCAAGTGTTTTAGGTTGTCCAGAACTGGAAAGGCGAGAAAGTGGAGATGCCAGCGACTCTTCACCTGTAACAGCTTTGCTTGACACCGTTACCCAAGGCCCTGCACCTCTGAGCCACGGCCTGTTACCCTGAATTGCTTTTACAAAGATGTTGCAACCAAACGTAATTAAACCCGATAAAGTCAAACGTTTTTATGCCTGGAAGTTCAAACTCTGTAAAACTGCAGGGGCTTTTAGGTCTCTCGGCGAGTTCAAGAGCTGTACCCGCGCGCTGGATGTGGGTATGGCAACGCCTCACAGGAGGACACGCGTGCCTTCAGGGCTTCAACTTTTCAAGGCAGGCAGGCAGGCAAACTGTGAAAACAAAGTCCTGTTTGGAGAGCCACAGGCCCGGAAACGAAGGACAGGAAAGGAGGAGAAGAAAAGACTGAGAGGTTGTTTTCAAGTTTTCTGCTGAACGTGCACATTCAGCCTGACCGATCGATATTTTAACCCTCCGAACGCTTTTGATTTTGACCTTTGTGTTATGCTGTGTCCCCAGCACCATCAACTTAAAGCTGACATTCACATATTATTTAACCTTTAAGAATTCTTTTATTTCATGCTGTTACAGAATTTAACAAAAGAATGGACGTATACAAAGCAGCCTACATACTGGTTCTAGCAATACCGTTTGGACAATCCCTCAATCATGTGAGTTCCCAAAGCGGAATCACATGGACTGCGTTAGTGGCCTGAAAAGTCTTGGTATGCAGGAACGGAATACCAGTCCTTCTCTTCACAGTGAAATTTAGCAGACTGAAGAAAAAGAAGCTTGTAAGGAATTTTTATGTATCGCTATCTCAGGTAAATAACCATTGCTCTTCTGCATTGAGAAAGGAAAAAAGAAAAGGATCTAATTAACTCGATTATTCAGGATGAAGGGAGATGTCTTACATAATCACTAACGGGAGCAGTAAACTTGTGAGGCGTTAAGATGTGGTCCCTATTTTAAAGAATCTGTACTTGTGTATGCATATGTGCGAATATAAGTATAAAATAAGTATAAAATAAATATAAGATAAAATAAATACAAATGCCAATATGTAAATATAAATATAAAGGCTCCTGCACTGAGGTGTTTAAACTGAATTTTGATTTTTGGGCAAAGCCTTCAAGAACTAAAACAGTTTTTGACTGAAGGAAGCATCTTTGAAGCATCAGAGTACATTAATGTGTGTATGGAAATAAGCATAGCTGCCTAACCTTGATCACTTCATACTTTCCCTCCTGTAGATTTCACCTCTCTGCCTGCCCTAGCTCACATCCCACTACACTCCAAAGGAAAATGTTGTCTAAAGAGTCTTCTCAACAGCCACCTGGACTGTGGCACTCCGCGGTGGAAATGCTGGGGCACTGCTGTTCTGTACAGTTCTGGTTTCTTGGTCTCTGCTGTTAATTTTTAATGGAATTCATTATCCTTGATGAAGAAAGAAGGAGGCAGTACACTGAATTCTTCTGGTTCTGTGGAGGATTCATCTGGGTCCAAATATTTATGGGGATCACATACACAAACATTAACTGCTAAATTCCTCAAATACTTCTGAGCTCTTTGAGAGGACTTAAACCAACAAGGGAGTAATGTATGGTCAAGCAGTTTGCAAATGGGCCATTTACAAACAGGCCATTTGGGTTTCACATTTATACTGACTCTGAGTGCTTGGAATCAGTCCAGAAGACTGCTGTTGTTGGTGGTTTTGCCCTCCTTGTACATCTCCTCTGCGGCTTTGGGACTTACCTCCAAAATCTATATTTTTCTCTCCCCACATCCTTCAGTGATGACTGTCCTCCCCTTTACCACTGCTTTAAAACCTATGCTTTGCAATAGGTTATTATGACATGTTGTGTGAGAAAGGAGTGCATGACTGGAAGGTTTGGAAAACAAAAATATCTAAAGCCAAGTCACACATTCTCATCTCCCAGGGACATTTTAGTTCCTAACTGCCTTCCTCAGTACAAGCAAATGCCAGGTTGCAGTGGATATCTAGTCATTTTGATGCAGACCGTAAGGCTGCAAACATAACAAACATCTTTTTCGTAAAACATACTAATAAAAGAGGGGGGGGGGAAGCAAGAGAGAGAGAAATAGTTTTTTGTGACAGTTTACAACCAGAAAAGAGGAAAAGTTTGTGAAGAGAGAGTTGCAGATGTCTTTGGTCTTCCATATAGAAGCTTGCTAATCACACAGCAAACAGGGTGGCTTCTTAAGGCTGTGAAGTGTTTTTTCCCTCTGTGTCATGTCAGAAGCTCATCACTGTTGAAAATCTCAAATCAGTCTGTAAGTAACACCCGGCTGCGCAAAAGAAGCCTAACTAGAGGTCTGTAAAACACTGGATAAATCTTCCTCCAGTTTTCTACGACTTGGGAGCTGAAGTGTCTTTTTTTCCCTAGGAGATCACAGTGTCTGTATTGGGATTTGTATAAGCTCAGAAAGGGATCAAAACCCTGGCTCCCAAATCTCTCCGTAAGGCCCAGCCCTGCATCTGAACAGGCATGCCTTGGCTGCTACGGTATAGCGCCAACAGGAGTGGCATGGCCTACGCACAGGTATGTTGGCATAATGAAAACTGGGTGGTGTACGACTGCATGCTACATCCCAAACACAGGCATCCCCTTCCCCAGGTCCCAGACCAAGGAGCTGTTTCACGCCTCTGCTCTTCTGCCTGACTCGGTGTGCCTGGCCCTTTCCCTGGGGCAAACTCCTTCATAACACAGAGGGAGAGAATGTCTTCCCGCTTCCCCATCTGCAGCCGCCCCGCTCTGCACCTGAAGGCCGCAAGACCTGTGTCTGCCACGGTTCCTGGCTCTCCTCTCATTCCACCTAATGTCTACTCTATGGCCCGCTGTCATAAACGCAGCTTCAGAAATAATTCTGGCAACTACAGGGCTTCGCTTAAAACACAGCTAGAAGTCCCAAGCACACAAGATACAGCGCCAGCTATTCTCTTCAAGGACTGCCTTTGCCAGCAAAGGGAATATAAGAGCTGATATTTGCAAGATGCTACAACACGTTTAAAGGAAAGTGGCTTTTCAAGGCCAAGCACTGGGACGAGCAATGCTAAAGTGTAGTTGACAGGTGAAGTTCAGTTCCAAATTACTTTTCATTTGGAAACTTGTCTATAGATTCGAAAATGTAAACCAGTGTTGGGCTGGTTTACATACTTGGTTATTGCGCTACCAAAAGAAAAGTCATTGCAATAACTTTGGAGCCAAGGATAATTCCTGAGAAGAGAGGAAAATGGGCAAGATATGAAACACATTTAAAACATGTTTCTTTGCAGCTACTGATACAACTTTACCAATACGTCTGCAAACTTACAAGAGGTATCTTAAATACTGCTTGAGGAGGGAGCAAATGAAATGCAATTACTTCTTGAAACGTAAGTTCAACAGAGGACTGCTGGAAATAGAATTGACTTTTTTTAAAAGCTGCTTTGGAACCCACTGAATTTAATCATCGCTCATCTGGAGGAGTGGGGGTGAAGAGAAATGAACTAAATGGTTCCAGTTTGACACCTGTATACAGTGACCCAAATTCTGCACTTAATTACCCCTCTGACCCTTTCATAGTTGCAAACATAAGGTCATAACTTATTTTCCTCTGTACACCAGAGAACACTTTAGTTCTTAACGAAATACTAAACGTACACACTCGATTCAACAAGCCCTTGGAAATCTAGCTGTCTGAATTACCTTTACAAATAAGGGAACACATTGGAGTTTTACTTCGGAGTCAATATCTTTAAGAAAAGATTGATTTGCTTAGCCTTCCTGAACTGCGTTATCACAGAAAGCACAAAATAATGGTCTTCAGCTGTGATTCAAGGAAGACAAGCACTTTTTGGCTAGACAGTCAGGGAAACCTCTGGGAGACAGGGAAAGAGGGAACTTGTTGAATGTAAATACTGACCTGTGGAAATCAGCCTGATAAAAGACCATGTAATTGATATGGGGTTTCCAACCCTTTATTTTCCCAGAGAGCTAGCCCTACTTCAAAACTTGGCACTATATTAAAATAATTGCAGTCTCCAGAAATCTAACCTGAGAGAGAAGCCCACTAGAAACTGTAATGGTAGCCTAGTAAAGTGATAACAAATCTTGTCTCAATTTTTCATCAGAAGGGTATGTGTCAGATTGCCACAAGGATGACAGAACATCAGGATTGCAACTGTTGTCAAAATTTATTTCTGAAAGCCTCATTAAGGATAAAAATTCAATTCAGCTATCTGTATAGTCAGTTGAAAATCACGGTGTGATTAAAATGAGAAGCAAAGAGGGTAGCCTCCATCCCACGACCTTTTCAGATCAAGAGAGACTTACTTGCAGCGATTTTACAACAGTGGGAAAAGCCTTTCTTAGGAATTAATCTGTTTAGTACCACAACAGAAAGGAATGTGCGGAGAGTTTGGTATACTAGACCAGACTCTTAGCTAATGGATATTTTTGTAAATATTTAGAGCCAAGTCATGGATCTTGGATCTCCCCTCACTAGAAGTTTCCCTAAGCGTCATAAAGATGAAAGGTATGCTTGAATTTGACTTTACTGCTACAGAGGATGTATATATATATAATTTAGACTGGCGCCAGGTGTGTTTTTTAGTGGTAAACCCCCTCTTCTTTTTACATCAAGAATAAACAGTACTTATTCATAACAATATTAACAAACTGTAAATTGTACACATCCTTTGTTAAAGAAAAAAGGTGGATGTTAAACAGGAAACAAAGAAACAGCAGAAGTAGACATGTCCAGTAAGTTACTGTATCATAAATGCAGCCCAACAACCTCAGTCATAATCTAAACATGCTATCAATGTGCGCACATTAATAAAAAAAAGAAGTCATGAATAAATAGGTTTTCCCCCAATAAAACCATTAAAGCGCTCTGGCTTAATTTCAGAGGGAGCTATGGTCCCACACTGTAGAAATTCCAAATTCCTAGTCTTGTGGTCTCTAAAGATTAACACAAAACAGATGATAGTTTTGATCCTGCCGTGACATGAAATTGTGATACTACGTGGGGCAAGCGAGCAGTACCCCTATAGAATCCAGCCATCCAAAACCTGTTGTGTACAGAAGTCACGGAGAGTAGATAGGTAGCAAGCTCATTTTCCCTTGCTGTCCCACCACAGGTTACCCAAGAAAGGAAATTCCAGTCACCTTGCGGATGTGCTCCTGCAGTCCTGTGACCCCGTACATCCTCAGCACGAACCAGAGCTTCAGGGAGCGGAACCTCCTCCCCAGGGGGATTTGCCAGTGCTGCAAGCCAGGGAGAAGGGAGGGCACCTACGTTAGAAGTCAGCATTGCAGTGATGCTGCAGAAATTGTACATTCTGCAATGATTGGGTTGATGGTTGGACTAGATGATCTCAGAGGTCTTTTCCAACCTTAATAATTCTATGATTCTATGATTCTACGATTTTGAAGCGTACCACATTGCCACTTCCTACAGGCAGTTGCTAGAGGTGGGTCAAATGATAATAGAAGTGTCTATTTCTGGTTAATGCTTAGGTGTGACTGTTTAATACTCAAAATTTTCAAATAAGAATCGGCAAAGGAGATTGGTGTCAGAATGGAAGGGTCACAAGGCAAATCAAATTTTCTTTATGCATCCTGAATTCTCCTTGAAGGATTTGGAAAAAATCAGTATCTTAGAAAATCAAGTACACTGGCTTGTTTACAGTTGTGGGGCTAGCATCTACAATGACAGGCCCGTTCTCCATTTCAAAACAACAGAATTTCTATTGGTTAAAGGTTACAACACAAGGGCATTTAAAAAAATGTATAATTCACTATGTTAAGGAAAAACAAATATTTGGGACATTTCTTTCTACTGCCTAAATCTCGAGATATTACACATGCAAGATTATTTCTGCTTTTAAATAATTTTTTTTCAAAAAAATAGAGTGTAAATTTTCAACTTCAGGAATGTTAATACTTTAGCAAGCTGCATCCTTCTTGGAAAGAAACGCTTTTTTTTTTGTTTTGGTTTTGAGGTTTATGATAGTAACAGAAGATAAAAGTCCTGGAAATATCAGTGTATACAAGTAATAGTATTAATTATTACATGGATGCTGTACTTACCCGGTAATCTGTTACAAGGCCTGGAAGTTAAAGAAAAAATGTTCACATTGCTTCATCACGACAGCCAAAACCTATTTCTAATTCTAATGCTATTGAAAAAGCTCTGTCTTAG
This sequence comes from Scopus umbretta, assembly GCA_013400535.1. Lineage (NCBI taxonomy): Eukaryota > Metazoa > Chordata > Aves > Pelecaniformes > Scopidae > Scopus > Scopus umbretta. The sequence goes on from VZTL01012748.1 coordinate 28,805, forward strand.
CCATCCTTTATGTTTGCTACAAACTTCAGCATCATCGGTGTCAACAGGACCACTAAGCACCTAGCAGGATACTTGGCAGCATGCTACATGAAGGTGCTTGTAGTAAGCTTCATTCCTTAGCTAGTCAGAATATGCTGCTAACAAATTAAAGAGTTTTCAGGAGAAGAAACACAATTTCCCTTTCTGTTATACTTCAGGTCCTGTGGAGAAGATGGACTAAATACTGAGTTTATTTTCCTCTTGTAAGGAAAAGAAATAGTAGATAAAATGGCAATTCTTAATTTTGTTCGAAACAGTTTGCAGAATCCACAAACTCACTTCATCACTCATTCTCCGCTTCCAACTACCTTTTATATCCATTCACATATTTGTTGCTCACTCTTGTGCATGTCTAATTAGTGTCTTGAAAATTTGATTCAGAATTGACCTCTTCCTGTTTGGAGAATAGTAGTCTGCGGTTTCTCATGGCTTTTCATTTGATGTAGTGAAAACCCCTTACAAACACAGACTGACCAAGCCACAAAGCCGTCCAGGGAGGCAAGCAGAGGCGTTATTAGTTACCTTTTATATGAGCACACAGAGCCAAGACGCATCGACCTTTTCTTTGGATCAGGCAATTAGACTGATTACACAGTAAAGGAAACTGTAACGTAAAGCTAGCTTACTTGCAGTAAGCCAGTGACAGAAATTAAAATGACCTAAAATCTAAAGCACTTCTTTAGGAAAATGTAGAAGCATCTGCTTAGCTTTCTGATTCTGCTTTATTATTCTTCAGTGGAGCATAAGCTTCGTAGGAGAGTATGTACTTAAATTCCCTGGGAAAATGCTGTGTAAAGTGCTCCTGGAATTATGAACTGCAAGGTACTATATCGACCTGTAGCTTCTGAATTTGACCAGTTTACACCCTTTACGTAGTCCCCAGCCCTTGCATTTCCTGGGGGTAAAAAGACGGCCTTTCCTGTGCTGCAAGCTCTCTTGCCAATGTTCTCTCATCTATGCAGCCAAAGCATAAGAAAAACCATGGTCCTTCCTCCCTGCAACAGATAGCCATTTGGTTCTTTAACCTGTTACTAGGTTATTTTCCAGATGAGAAGCAAAACCACGCAACAACTAACGAGCATTAACCTGTTCCTGGACTCCAGGAAATGGTTGTCTCAGCCCGACAACGAGCCAGTTTGGCAGCATTCATATGCTTCTGCATTGTAGCAGCCATTTTTGTTTGATAGCTGCAAGAGTGGTAGCAAGAGAGTAAAGCAACTGGTGATAGATAAATAATCCTACGCTCCTGTAAGGGGCTATGTCTAATGATCCACAACAACGCCTTTCACAAGCTGTGAAGCAGAATGCAATCGATGATTAGTCCTTGATTAAAAGGGTAGTCTTACATCTGTATTTAACCAGGAGGAATTGCATTGTGGGAGCATATGTGGCATTCACAATAGAGTGTAAAGCTGCATTCTTCTAACACTGCCATTAGGATTTGACCTATATCCTGGGGTGCCAGGCAAGCTAGTATAATCTTCCTGGTGTGATGATGCAAATCACGTAAAATTATAATTAATGACAAAATAAAGACTTTCCCCTTGGGGGCACACATAATTGCCGTATGGTTATTAAGAGTAATTGCTCACAGATAGATGTATTTTTCCACCCATTTAAATTCTTGAGTGAGAGATGAGAGAATTAAAAAATGTTGCTTCATTTGCCTTGTAAACCATGATGGGAATTCTCAGGCCTGAGACATACTCGGAAAATAAGACCCTCCAGTAGACAAGTCCTATTTCCAGGAGCGCTGACATCCCATAAATCATGCAGGGATCGATGGGGACAGTAACAGCCTTGCACCTTTGCAAATTTTACTATTTTTATTGAAGGCATTAGTGTGGATTGGATTGAACAGTTTGACTAGAGGCATTTGCATTTAAAAAGTGTTGTCCAGCTCTTTGGAAAATTGATATTCAATGGGAATAGAGCATAGAAAAATTTAGCATCACTAGGCTGCTAGTAATCAGCTGATCTATTTGGAATCATTATGTCCAGATCACATAACATACTCTCATAGCTTCTGAAGGCAAGACGAAGGCTGAACAACTTATTATCCAAGTGGAGAGACAAAGTTTTCAGGTCAACTAGGTGGCCTCACAGAAAGCACCTAGTTTTAAGAAAGGTTTGATTTTCTTCTGGTGTTATTTAACCTGGGGAAAAACCTAAGGTTCTTGTATCAGCACTGTCAGTTGTCACAAGGACATATTTTCACTTTAGTTAAGGTTGTATTATTTCTCCGCAAGATAAGTATTTGCCATGTATGTTAAGTGAAAGCTAGTGATGTAAGTATATTTGCCATAACTTGTATTTTTCATTAAAAAGGAAAAAAAAAACAACAGTATATATTCTTTCTTAACAAGTCTAGTCTTTGGAGGGTGAACCTCAGCTCCAGAGTTACTGCATTTGCCTGTTTATTGCACTGCTCTCTAGTTGCATTGCTTGGAAATGTAGAAAAGGAATAAATGCAAAATTTCTGCCAGTTCAGGATTAAGGCACAGGAATCTGTTTTTCTTAGGGCTTTTTAGTGAACTGTGGAATTCTGGGTGGTATCAATTTAAATGCCAGTGAGTTCATAGCCCTAACAGAGAGAAAAGTACTCAGGACACACTTCTGAACACAGATCAGCAACAGCAATTCCAGAAAAGATACAAGAGAGAGCAAATGGTAAGAACATCCATGTGTGATTCACCCTCTCGAGAAAGTTATGAGGGGGCTTACACCAGTTGACACTGCACTGCTATGACCTTCTTCACAATTAATCAGTTACTAACCGAATGTGTAAAAACAGGCTTCAAGATGACAAATGCCACGCTGCAGTTGCTAGGTGCGTGCAAGGAGCAGCACTAATCTTGTAAGGAGCTTCATACAGGACCTAAGATTTGGAAGTTCTTTGTAAGCATTTTGTGAAGAGCTTTCTTAAGCATTTGGTACAAGACAGATAGATAGCCTGCACTTACCTCCTCCTCTACAATCAAGGTAAGAACATGAGAGCAACAGGATAATGTCCCGGATAGCTATCATTCAACACAGAGCACAGATATCAAACGCAGCTCACCCCTTCTTTGCAGTTTCAGGGAATGTTTGCTTCTGACATGGGTATTTGAAAATTTGAACCAGAGCTTGCATGCATAGCTAAGAAAAAAGGTGACAGGCTCTGGAAACCCTAAAAACAAATCAGATCTTGAAATCATTCGGGAGAAAGATATGCTGGGGAAGGCAGGTTAAGGGACTCAATACATAGCACCCAATAATATGTTTATCTGACTACCAAAAGATCATTAAAAACTTTCTCAGCACTCCTACGAAGGGTCAGTGGTAAATCTGGAGCTGGGGAAATCCCAGTACAAAAGTATTAATATAATGCTTGATAAAATGGCTTTCCGTCAATTACTTTTCCTACCACCTAGAATCTCACTAGACATGTGTTTGCACTTTAATAAGCTTAACTCCCTGGGGCACTTTGAAAATGGAAATAGGCTCCTAAACAACTTAGGTACTTTTAAGAATTTCAGTTTTCATCTTAAATCCCTATTTCCATTCAATATCAGTGTGCAAACAAAATAATATATAAATAAAATATGATGATGATGATGATGATGATAATAATAATAATAATAATAATAATAATAATAATAATCTCATTTAATTATAAAATTACCAGACTCCTGATGGTGATGCTGCAGGTAAAGAGGTTCTAATTTAAAGGCACCTGTTAAATCTGATCTTTTTTTCACCCTGTATAAAAAAGAAAGAAATCAAGTTGAGAAATTTAAGAACTGAAATTTAAGGGAACGAATTTCTACAAGTAGTGAAGACAAATTGAATGTGTTTAAACTGATGTATTCCCTGAGCACAGCCTGTGCCATTTTCAGTGCTTTTTCACAGCCATATCAGTACTGTACTTACAAGCAGTCAAGTGTAAGGCTCAGCAGGAGCGGGCAGCGTGACTGCACGACTGCATATTTAAAAACAGACAAGAAACAGACACAGAGGATCTTTTTATGGTGATAGACGCTCACACCAGAATGTGAGACTAGCTAAAGCAATGCTCATGTTTGCAGTCAACAGAAGTTGCCTTGAAATTACTGCAGTACAAAGCTGTGTGGGAAGAGCTGTGTCTTCCTAGGCACTGTGCACGGCCGCGCTGAGGCTTTGTGGATGCTGGCCGCTGTCTGTCCGTGCTGCGCTGGTGGCAGCAGCAGCCACTGGTAGGGACGAGCCACCCAGTCCAGACTCAGGCCTCCCTCTTGTACCACCCTGCCTGTAGCTGGATCCAGTACGCAGTTACTGGCAGAGGCACTACAGAACAACATAGCACTGAGCAGCATACCTTGCTATTGTCAGCTAGTGGGTGGTGTGACTGGCCTGAGTCTCAAAAGCCAATGTGTCCCTTTTGGAAAGAATAAGGACGTTTTGCCAGTGGGTAATAACAAGACTTTGCTGGTTTATGCTTCACTCTGTGTGTAAGATTGACTCACCTCTACCAAGGATGGGGCTTACAGAGGCAGAAAAAGAAGAAACCAGAAATCAAAAAGTGAGAGACCGCTACATAATTATATTAGGCCTATAAATATTTCACAAAGTCTGTTCTGCCAGGGGGCTTCACAGGTCTTAATCTGGCAACCGTCTAAAAGGATTACTAAAATAAATCCAAAGCCTGGACATCACTCTATGTGCCCCACTGGAGGTGAACCTTTATCCACCACAACTAGATTTCACCATATGTATTTAAACTTTTTTGCAGTAAGTGCTTGTGTGGTTTGGTAATGGATAGGAGTGGTGTTCTTAACTTTCTTTGCAACTACCCCTGGCTGATGGAAGGATCCTGAACGTATATTTCAAAGATGTCATTGACAAACTAGAATTTTTTTAAGGCTCGATGTTATGCGAATAGACCTACAAAGATCTAGCTTGCGTGGTACAGATTCACCTATTAAGTACTCATAATACAAAATGCACAGTAGAAGTCCTGGTGAACAAAGCAATGAAAATTTGTGAAAAGTGACTTACTTGGATTGCACATCTGCAGCTCTTAACAGCCTCACTCTATTCTGTCGATTTTAACTGATAGATACAATAACCAAAAAGGTGACTTCATATAAACCAACAGGAAAATTTCAGTTCCATCTACAGATAACCATTTCCTATGAGCACCTTCCTTTCAAATACTAAAACAACCTTCCCAACCAAAAGTTAACACTTAAACCCTGAAAAGAGTAATAGAAAAGCAAAAAAACTTTGCAAGACAATGACTTTCACTCTCCCAGAAAGAAGACACTTCTTCCTATTTTATAATATTCCAGAGCCCTGATTAGACAAGTCAGGCAAAACTGACTGGTAGTTTCAAGGCACAGTCTCTAAAGGACACCAACATTTGAATATGGAAAACATATCCCTCCTGGAGTGGCTATCTTCAATTCCTTTTTATAGGAAATTGACTGTTCTTTTCTGTACATCGAGACGTCTGAGAATATTTTACAAAAGGTTTATAATGAAATTGCCTCCAAATCCCAAAAGACGTCAGTGCTACATATTGCACTGAGTAGTTAAATAATTACGTTACAGATCTAATGGCTAGATTATCTTAATCAACGTGCAGGGAAAACAAATGAGAGTGTTTACTGGAGAAAGTGCTGAGGAGCCTGGGTGATCTAGCAGCCTGGCCGACAGTGGGTCTCAGCTTAATTTGATTCTGAAATGGTGTTCACTGTTTATTTACCTCCCTCCGTACTATTACAATATCATGGTTAACGCTTCCCATGGATGCTAAGAGGCCTACGTATCCTTTGCAGTTATTTTTTCTCTCCAGGTTCCTTCATCCTTTATTATTCCATTTCACCTTTTCAGGCAGTGTTACTGTTGACAAGAGAGGTGAATTTTGGACATGGGCCTTAGGAGTAGTTGGACACTGGATTTGGCATCAAGTCAAAGAGTTTAACTTTAAACGTGTACTTCATTCTTTATTAAGTGAGTAACACCTACACATAAATGCCTTGCTGAAATGAAGCCTGAATGGCTATAGTTGTGAAGCTTTCGCTTTGAGTAAGGAGACATGCTGCAAGGTCTCTTGAGATTCCTTGTAATGGGATCATCCTACCTATGAAAACAAGCGTTTTATGCAGTGGCTGATCTAAAAAAAGGCAAGAAACAAAATGGAGAAAAATACTTTCCTAAGTCTTTCCAGGCGGTGTGATTGCATATACCTTGTTTTCCTGGAAAGCCAGGTAAAACACTTTTAACATAGTGTTCCACAGGGTTACAGAGGAAAGCAGAATTAACAAGAAATTAAACTGGTAGGGACTAGACTCTGGCCCCTAATTGTCCTACAAACATTAAAGAGAATGATGGTGTATTTTCTCATTTCTGAGTGGCTACTTTGTTAACAATGTCTTGGAGAGACAAGAAAAAGAAGGGAGAAACTAGCAAAGGAGCTTCATCTTCTCCCTATTTCCATATACAGAGGGAGACAGCTAGTTATGAGGTACTTATAAACTGGAGTCTGAGGTTAATCCCTGCTGCTACGGATGAATCAGGATCAAAAGGTGAGCCACTTAGTCTAAGGAAAGAAAAAATTCATTATGACTTGGAATATTTGAAGTGCCTACATTGTGAAAACTCTTAAATTCAAAAGCGTAATGTATTATCTGAGTAATACACCATTTGTGCAAAAGACAGCTTTGCTGAGAATTTTAAAAGAGCCAAAGGTTAACTAAAGGCAACTGAATGATCACTGTCTCACATTTATTCTTCTTTTAAATAAGATGTCCCTTTTCTGGACAATGTTTGAGAGTCTTCTTTTTAACATTCCGCTTTTCCTTCTTTTTTCATTTTTCCAAATTTTGTTCTATTATAGCTGAAATTAATGTTTTCATTTATTTTGATAAATAGTCTGCATTTACTGAATAGCTGTTTTGCTAATAAGCATCATTAGTCATGACACTGGTTCTGGTCATGACTAGGTTCTGGAGATTCCAGTTTGGGACACAATCGGATCATCTATTATGGGATGTTATGATTACTGCTCTTACTACTGCTATGATACTTTGCTTTGTTTCCAAGTATGTCTACTGGTTTCTACTTTGGCATCTTTTTATATCAAAATGTCATCTCTGCTGTCATCTGGGGAAATTGAAAATCAGTACAAGATTGTGTAAATAGTCCTTTTGGAAAACAATAGCTTTTCATTAGCCAAACCCCAAGCATTTTTAGAAAGGCTTTTGAAAGAGTGAAGGCTCAAACAAAAACAAAACCAACATATTATGGAACTGAAGAAAAAGCTCTGTCTAGCATGCTGTTCACTGCAGTAACATCCTTAAATGAAGTTTTTTCATTTATGTTTAAACAGTTCCAAAAGGATGAATCTGCAGACTTTTCAGGATTTCTCTCTCTCTGCAACATAATGCAGAGCTCAGGCCTATTTCTAATTTTTTTAAACTTTCTTGAAACTTGGATTAAATGAAAGAGTGAATTTTGTAAATAATTTACAAAAGATAAAGCTATCCAGAACTCCTCATTTCAAAAGAGAAACGTAAATAAATGGCTACTGCTAGAAAGGCAGACTAATTCAACACATGATTTTTGTCTCTTGTAATGTTTTCTTTCACTGTAATACTTACCACATAGCAGAGCAGTCAAAATTCACCAGGAGCCATTTGTGAGGATTAAAATTAAATGAATCTGCAAACTGAGAATGGATAAATAAAAAACAGAATTATGAAAGAGAAAAGGATCCACATGATAATGATACAACTTTGTCAAATTGTCTGATTACACCTTAACTACGAATGAATTCCTGAATTGGGCCTTTATAGATAATGTTCATGCTGGTGTCACCTCACTTAATAACTATTGTAGTTGAATCTTCCTTTAGTCTGGAGATGGAATTCAGGTTAGGTGTGCAGCTGGGTTATTTGTATTCTCAACGTCTCGAGCATTTGCTAACAATTATCCTTTTTAGATATGGGAAAGTATATATGGGAAAGTATATATCTCAGTGTAAACTAAAAAAACCTCCTGCATACTCAGGAACATCAATTGTAGTTCATATACCAATTTCCAAAAACATTCACTAAGCTTTACATTTCCAAGTATGTTAAACATACACGGGCAAAATTCATACATAGAGACAAACGATGCATTTAGTTTGGAATCTGCACTTCACATTCATTCATAAAACTACAACTGACCAAGAAATTACTTTTTTTTTTTTTT
>VZTL01012748.1:37067-54661 GCA_013400535.1 Scopus umbretta
TTTTTTTTTTTTTTACTGCCAGGGTATTTTCTTTTAGAAGTCATTTTTTGGTCTAAGTCAAAAGAAAAACCAACACAGAGTCAGCATTCACAGTACATGGTACATGTTTATATAAATCATGCAACAGGCCCATTTTACTTGACATATGCAGAGGCGTGGTGGCATCAGAGGAAACCCAGGTAGGTAAGATGGCCGTTGTGTGGGAAAGGCTTCGGCCGTGTTTTGTGTGTTAACAAAGGCAGAAACCATCAGTCTTAAAAAAGAGAGATGGGGGCCTGGCAGCGCCGTGGTCTGGCTGCTCCATAGAGCACTTTTCTGTTTTCATTTGTTTCTCATAACCTTCCCTGTCACTTGTAAACAATTAACAACTGCTGTCATAAGAGGAGATTATCTGTCTGTCTGTCTATCTATACATCTATCTAGCTATCTCTCTGTACAACGTAAGGTAAGAAACCTATTCACGGTTGTCAAATATTTACTCTTATGACAAATGCTGTCCCAGACAGGGTGGGCTGTTTCATTTCCTTCAGGAACCAATAACAGTAATTTAAAAAATATTCCCCCACAGGAAATTACAACAAGCTTCATTTGCTGATAAAAAAGAGACAGAAAGAAGTGCTGTATTTGTCAGGGGGGTTTCCCTCCTCTTCTTCATTAGTCACTACCTATCAGTGCTGTGTTTAAACTTCTGGCTTTACCAAAGAGCAATATTTTCTCCATTGACGTGGAAGACAAGGACTTATCTGACTGTCTGAGGGGAGCAGCAGGAAATTGAAGCATTCTTATCTGAGCAACTGAATGCCAGCTAGCTCAGCGAGGCAGGGAAAAAGGAACAGGAGCGCTGTTGGAGGAATATCTCATTTAGCTCTCTTGGTTATTAAACCCTGTCTGTTTGAGATACAGCTACTGGCTGTATCCTATATGACTTTCAGGATGTAAGGAAAAAATCATACATAATGAGCTCATGAACTTCTTCGGTTTTTTCTTTTTTTGTGTAATGTAGAATTAGGGTGTTACAAACGTGCCTTTTTGGCTATTCAGGAAAAAGTTCCTCTTTTCTATTTTGTAAGGCACTTTGTTGATTCACTACTACTTGCTATTCTGAATGACAAACTTTTACATACTTGCATACTCCCAGAAGAAAACAGTAAAAATTATATAAACTTAAGTAGTGCAATAGAGTATACAGGGATTTGTAGTACAGATGGAAGTGCAGCGTACTCAGAAACTCTAAGAGCCCTTAACGTTGGGTGCATAAGAAACACACAAATTCTGTGGAAGAGCAAGGTTTTAGCAGGCTGCTACAGAAGAAACACTTCATTTACCTCCACTCCGTTTAAAAGATGCCTGAATTCAGGGCAGATGAATGCACTCCCAGCATAGGCTGCATCAATATGCATCCAGATATTTTCTTTATTACCTAAACAAAAAAAAAGTAATTGAAGAGGAAATAAATTAAAGAGCAGATTAAAAAGCCCTATTAATTTGCATGAAACCAAGTGCCCGAGAGATTTTTCTTTGATGTTATTATTTTCCCAATTTAAAATTAAATTAAGAAATTAAATGTTTCTACCACCTGGGTTTCTGTTAATACATAAAGATGTATACATAACATATTCTTCTTCTTCCCTACTCCTACTGGAACAGAGTCCTTACAAGTCTAGGTTTTCCTTATTAATATTAAGCAACAAAAAATATTATTTTGATTTAAGAACCATTATAAAATAAACTTTAAGAAGATGTATATAGAGATGTAGCTATCATTTCTATGGTATTAAAACTACCTACTTTAGCAAGAGTTTTAGCTGTGCTCCCCACTTCTAACTCATGAATCACAAACACATGTCTCTAAACAGGTTTTTTTAACATATTGTTATATGTGCATGCACATGCTTCTAAATTACGTGCAGCAAACTATTTCTTTCAAGGACTGAGACACTTATGCAAAGGGAAGCATTGAAAGGTGAAGGAAGTGCTAGTTTTGATTAGTGACTGCATGGTTTCTGCAGAAATATTTCAGCATATGAGCCTCTTATGTATTCTCTGTAATTTAGTATTCACACTCTGCTATAGATCACCTGTACTAATGCACACAGTAACAATTCTGGTCTATGATTTGACGACTGAAGCCCATGTAACGTCTTTACCCTGGTCACCAAATAATTCTGATGGTATTTCCACATACAGAGGCATATCCATTCAGATCTGCAACTGGGCACCAAGTTCATGCTGGAATTTGCATTCTGGTGAACTACAATTTCTTTTTGCATCAATGTCTGGAAAAGCTAATAAAATATTCTTCATAACATCCGCAGCTTAGGTTTATTTGAAAACGTGTTCAAAGTTCAGCTAATTGGTTTTCTTAAAATGTACTTGGTTTGAGACACGTGCCTTTACTTCACAGGACTGCTGCTCATGTATATTAAGAGGAAAATTCACCTGCATGCAGAAAAGCTATCACGAGACTTACGATTTGAGTAGTGCACAATCCTTCTGCTGGTCTCTGCTGCACAAGCAGGAAATCATTGAGAGAACTGCTGAAACACACACGCTATACCTAAAAGCATTGGCGTCACTATTTTATTTGGTCGGGTCTATATGAATAACCTGAACAGCAAAATAATCCCTAACTGCTAAGCAGACTGCCAGAAACCTTTCCAGAAAGGAGGATTGGGAGAAACTGAGTCTCAGGCTTGTGGTGAAGGGCAGGAAACCTCACAGAGCAAGTCACCACCACACAAACCCCAAAGGTTTTAGGCTCCACCTGAACAAATTAAGAGAACATCAGATCTAGCTGTGTTGCTATAAGGCCGCTTCCAATTACTTATAGCTATAAATTTCCTCTTCTAAATGTACACTTGAACAGATATGGTGTGCTTCTGCTGCATTTTCATCAGCCAGCAAGTGTGTGCTTTTGACCAAGCCTTGCTGCAGATCAAAGCTGGACACAGCAGATCACGACACAGAAATACTTATGAAGAGTCCATGACTCGGTTATTGTATTTAAACACCCTGGCACTCAGAAGGGAATCCGGGAAGGGAGAGGAAGGATTAGGGAGAACACATTTGGATTTTGCATGCATATTTCCCTGCTTTTTTGTAGTCATCAGAACCAGACAGAAACAAAACACTGGGTGTGGGAGAGAATCAGAGTTCAACTTTTCCCTGATCTTCACCATTGCTCTAGAGGCACTTGCAGGTGGAAGGGCTTGAAGAAAAATGTTACAAACTGAAGCACTTACAGTACTTTTTAATTGACAGTGTTCCAAAACACGCCACCCCAAAAAAACCCTTGAGGCAAAATCCTCTGTACTCTTTTAACGGTTTAAGAATGCAAGCTTGCTGCTTGACTTAATGCGAGAAAGAAAAGTGTAACTGAAGGTCTCATCTATAAGTAGCCTTATTGAATTTGGACACTGACATTGCACAATGCCCTGGAAATGACTCAGCATGGCTTAAACAGGTATCTGCAATTTTAGAAAGTAGCAGCAAAGACTTACAAATAGGACCCAGTTCTAACAGTTTGTCAAAGGAGCAGCAAGGTGTGGTTCCAAGCGTTGCACAGAACTGCAGAGCCAAAAAAAACAAAGGCAAAAAAAAAATTGTTACAGTAAAGAAAATTATCAGGTGAAAAAGTTGTCTGCAAAGGCAACAATAAACAGAGCAAATAGATGATATAGGGCAAAAAAAGTTGATTTTAGCCAATACCTATCCTTCAGTGGAACTTTTGAGAATCTGTTTTTTTTTTTCAAATCTCCCATAAGCATCCATTGAGGCCAATGCATTAAATCGAACATTAATATAAAATTGACCAGTAAGTAACGTAATATAGTGACAGTATTATATTAATACTAACTTTTATATATTTTCTGTGTGTTCCACATGCTTATGTGGCCCAATACCAACCTCACATACGAAACTGTCATCAAAATGATTTGCATTTTGATATATGATATATAAGCAAGCTCTGAAATTGAGCAACTTAAAGGTGCTGGAATTCCTGTGGACAGAATGCATCACAGAACGTTATTGCCTGAATGAAAGAGCCACAGCTCTCTAACAGAGACTTGCAACTGATTTGTGCTCAATGGATCTGCAGCCTGGGACCTATTCACTAATAGCATATGCTCGCTATCAGAGTTGCAAGATTTTTTCCCAGAGAAACTTTTTCTTCCAAATTCAGCCTAAAATACTGGAACCATTCTTCCTTCGTTCTGTTGCTGTCTCATTTAATGTACCCTGGTGCATGACCAGTGGGCCAAAAGCAGAGGCAGTATCAATGCTGAAGTTTCACAGAAGAAAGAGTGTGTAACTGGGTGAAAAAGAGCCATGGTAATTTACTGGGAACATGCAAGGAGAATGATAACCCAAAAACCCAACTACCAAGTGCAGATAAACTGACATTATTTTATTTGTCATAGCTACATTTATGTTTTAAAAACCTTGTCTTATTTTTGTAAGCACTAATACAGGCTGGGTCTGGTTTTTGCCTTGTACTGGATTTTTATATAATAAAAGACACTTTACAGTTTAAACAGGCAAATAAAGTATGCTGGTTTTTAGTTAGAGTATTGAAGTACAAAGGAATTAGATCATTTATCCAAGGTCACACACAAACTATAGGACAGCTGGCAGATGACTATAATTATGTGAAATCCGGAATTCGGGCATTTTATTTTTGTACTTCTGGTTACTTTTTCTGGTAAGTACACTGTCAATGCATTACCTTTTGCTTTCACTGGTTTTCCCTATATATCTGCAACTAGCCACATTTTTCAGGGGGTGGGGGGGAGGGCACGTCCCTCAGTGAATCATGACAAGACCTATAAGAAGGCAAAGGAACACCTAGATGATACCTGTCCACCCACTAGACCTTTCAAGAGACAAACATACTGTCATAGCAAAACAGCGATACTGTTATACATTAAACTCCAAACAGCGCATTTTTCTCTCAGAGCTCCATAACGAGTAGGGGCGCAGGGCCTTTGGGTTCACTGCTCTCCCATGTAGCAGGAGCGATACCATCAGGAAATGTTTCCAGTGGTTCCTTCTATCTGTTGGACTTCTCTGTCTCATCCAACATGCCAAGTGATACCTCCTATTTCTTAAGCGTCTGCTTAGTGTGTCCAGTACAGTTGGTCTGCACGCTGTACTAGAGAAAGTCCTCATAGAAGAGCAGCGTGCAGCGTTGTGCCTTAGTTGTGCAGCTGCTGCAGGATGTGTTGCTGGTGCCCATCTGGGAGGTGCAGGTGGTGACTTGAGTGTGTGGAATGGGGTGGACTTTTGGCTGGTTCTGTTACAGTCATCGTGATGTGAGTAAGTGCTTCTCTAGCAAAGGATTTGGCTCATGTTTAGGTTACCTGATGTGGTTGCCTGCTTTCAGCTTTTAGTCTCTCTCTCTAGCACAAGCAACTTTCTAATTCTGAGAAGAAAAAATTCACGTTATTATGCCAGTGGCAAATTGTTTGCCAAAATCCTATAATCTGTTTTAGCCTAATATCACGTTTCACTTGCCAAGTGTATGCTCTTTTTTATTCTTCTGGCTCAGACATCCACATACTGTCTCTCCTGCATTTCACTGATATCTCATTAATTCTAGGAGTTAGCTACTCAAAACTTAAAGGATGACAGCTTTTTCAGGAGGGTCTTTTTTCCTTCTTTTTTAAAAGGTGATACACATTTGCACCAATTATCTCTGCTCTAGTCAAACAGACTGCTTGATAGCTACGAATATTTTATCTTTTTATTTGTTCCCTCAAGCACTCATCCTCATTCAGAAGTTGTCACTCACTTTCAAGCCAGATATTCCCTCGACTTTTTCATGACTACCAGTTATTGGATATTGGAGACTGTTACAAATCTTCTACAGTCACATCCTGAAGCAGCTCATGTACACATCTGTCCTGGTTTCAGCTGGGATAGAGTTCATTTTCTTCCTAGTAGCTGCTATAGTGCTGGGTTTTGGATTTAGGATGAGAACAATGCTGATAGCACGCTGATGTTTTAGTTGTTGCTCAGTAGTGTTTACACCAGTCCAGGACTTTTCNAGGACTAAGGGTTGGTTTTTCCTCTGGAGGTTCCCTTACTACTCTTCCTAATAACTTCTCATGAAGTTTTAAAATGTTTAGTTATTTTTGCTTTTCACATTTCCCATCAAGCTTTTTTTTTCTTCTCTTCATTCTATGAAATGAAGCGGCAACAGCACACTAGAAAGGCCTAACAACTTGGAAAAAATAATCTGATTATGAGAGAAAGAGTTGGATAAATGTGATGAGATTTTCATTTGCAAGTTCCAGGTTCTTCGACAACTCATGCAAAGTGAGAGATGGTTGTTTTACTACTTACTAAACTAGATTTTTCAAAATTTCTAGGAAATCCCACACTAACATAAACATCCAGTAAAAAGGGCAGGTGGATATGTATTCAAAAATCCAGAAATTTAACATTATACATCCCAAGAATATTGAACTAATTAAATAATCTATTGCTAGAGAGGTAAAGCGTCTCTTTGAGGTACACATTTGAACATTTCTGCATCTATATTATACCATGTACCTCAGAGATATTTTAAATTGTTGTAGGGAGCGGAATGTTTCTATTTAATGGAAAGTACTCAGATAATATTCAATTTATAAAAAATTTAGGTATAATCTTAGAGGAAGTCAGGAAATGCCTGCATTTCATCTTTGGCTGAACTACAGATCTACAAATTGTGTCACAAGACATGGAGGATACCATGACGAAAACTCTAATTTTTCTACATACATAAAGAACAGGGGTCAACCCATTGGATTGGAAAGTACCCAAATAAAAAGTGCACTATAGACTTAGCTCTGCTTTTATACATGTATTTTATGATAATATGCTGTGGACTTTCTGACAAGATTGGAGTGAAATTATTGTGGCTAGTCCAGTAATTAAAATAATGATGGAGAGTTCACATCAGAAAGTTATACATTATTGGTAATTAGTGTTATGCTGCAGTTAAAGTCTTCTCCTTCTACTCAGGATAAGGAGTATGTTGCTTCCGTGAGAGATTATGTGAGTTCAAACATATACTTAGCTGTTTAAATAATGGCTTATTCTGTAAAGCATACCTCACTTTCTAAAATAATTTTATTGTCCTCTTTGCAGGTGTCTAAGCCTCAAAGCTACTTGTTTTAATTCTCAGAAGCCACTTAAAGTGACAGCATCTGCTCTTGTCAGGACTCTCATTACCGGGCCTCAGTACTACACAATGAATCTAACCCAATTTGTAACCTGTGTAACGCTGGCAAAATCACATTTGTGAAAGGGCAGGGGACAGGCTGCATCACAGAAATGGGACTGATGGCTCAGTATAGCCCACAGGCTTTATCCTTTTCCAGTTGTGCACTTCAAATTTAACCCAGCCCTGGTTGCGAATACAAAGCAGCTAAAATGCTTGCATCAGGCATCTCATGTATTGCTTTCCTGAAATCAGGAGCTATGCTAGGGAACATGCATGAATCTTTATGATGCCTGAGAGCAAGGACTCTCAATCCTTTCAACTGGAAGACCTCCTACAGCTTTTGAAAAAGATGTGGACACCTTTTCCACAGTTTCACTACAAAGCTTTTCATTTGCAATTTACTAAAGTAAGGCAGAACTTCCAATGTTCTCTTATTATTTTTATTTTCTCCTACTCAGTTGTTTGCCAGCTTGCACTCCTGAGAATGTCTGTGGCTTGAAGAAAACTGCACAGTTTACTAAACCACCATTTAGTATTTTATGAAACAGCAATCATTCACAAACTGTCAGTTAAGAAGCTTCGCCCTAGACATCTGTACACTTCTCAAGAATGCTTCTTCCAAATAGGAGTCTGTGGTCAGGATCTAAGTGTTAACTTCTACTGAAAAGATGGCTCCTGTCAGCCTAATTGTGATTTATTGTTCCCCGAGTGAGTCTGGATACAAACAGCCTGCTTCTTAATATCCTGCAGACCATCACTCAGAAGAGTCATTCCAGCTAGAGTCAGAGAGATCTCACGCTGGCCTTTCGTTCAGCAGCAAGGTGATCATGTTATAGCAGCTTTCTACTGAATGAGGTTGTTGAAATATATTGTACTATATATATGCCAGCTGCAATATACCAGTGGTGATTTATGAAAGGCAGCATAAAGCTCACAGGCCACTTAAACACATTCAGGTGAACTAGGCTTGAAAGCAGTGGGCCCTCTGTCTGAATTTAGCAGTGCTTAACTTAGTGGTCTCCACATTTGAGCATCCCGGTCAACATTCATTCCATGCAGGGGCCTGTTCTCAAGCTGGGAGCAGAGGACCCAACTGAGAAAGGCATTTACGCACGTGCTTAACCACCAGGTAGTGTTTGTAATTAACGAAATGGACATGACTTCAGCACATGCATTAAAACCCTCCCTTAACCAGTGGCCAGATGAGGGGCTGCATATCAGCCACACTTGGAAATTGTTCCGCGGTAAATCATGGCAATTTCAGTGCCTCAACACCTGACACAGTTAAGTGCTTTGTTTGCACAGTCTGCTTGCTTTGCTATATGAATATATCTCTGTTTCAATTTCTGCAAAAGTATTTTGAAAGAGTGAACTTAGAAATTAAAAAAAGGAAACAAAAGTACAGGTCTGGGTACGCTAATTGGCAATAGCCTTCACTGAACAAAATGATATACACATTACTAGTGCTAAAAGATACTGATGGTGGATAGGAATTGAAAGGCTTGTTTTAAAGACAGCGATCATCTCAAAAAAAAAAAGGCTGACTGCCAAATCCTATGTATGTGAAAAGCAAACCTATAATTATCAGATTGCTGTAGTAAGAGAACCTGTTTCACATCAAACAAACGTGCCCCTGATTCTCCACTCACCTCTATAACCAATGCACTCCTATCTAGTTCAGTACAGTAATTCCTCATTTATTCATGAAATATAAGAGGAGAATCATGCCTATAAGGCATTGTAATTTGCTTGTATTTTCTTTTTAATCCCCTACAAAACTTTTTTTTCTTTTCTGATAAGGGAGACTGGATCAGCTTGGATGCAACCAAGATCTCTTCGTTACGAATGATCTCTCTCTGCTGCCGCAAGTCTCTTCAGGCAGAATTTCTTCTGCTAAACTTTTTGCTGTGATGTTGAATCGCTCCCCTTAGTGAAGGATCAGCGAATACAGGGAGACAAGGAATAAAGTGGCATAAGGTGTTTCCTTGGCAATGTGCGTATCTTTGTCACCAGAACAAAATAAAATAGCACCAACTTACTCAAGAACAAAAGATATGGAAAGGCTTTTGAAATCTGCAAGCCAGAAAAGGGAGCACTAATACAGTGCGCGGACTGCTGCTCCGCATGACAGAGAATTAACACACCTTTTGAGTTAAGAGGTCAACCATAAGGATAATGAGATCTAGTTTAATCTAAGCTGACATGTTTTATGTATACAAATAAATGGAGGACCTGGCACAGGCCATATTAACCCAGACTGAGCCTCTACTTTGTCTTTGAAAGCCTGTTTTGCACAGCTAAGCAAACAGAGGAAGGAAAACAACCGTTAAATCACCCTTTGTAAAGGTGTCACTGAATGCATAAAGCAGAATTTTTTATTTCTTCTTGCTACACATAGAAAAATTAATAAGAAATGAATATTTATGAGGGGCAAGTTGCATTTTTTTTGTTAATGGACAAAAGATGAGGAAAAAACACATTGAATTTGTAACTAGTGCATGAGATGTGATATAGTGCTGTACTTTTAATTGTTTAACATTAACAGTATGATAAACAAGTAGAATCTTATATAAGATCTCATGAGCTGGCACCATAGAGCAGAGAAAGAAAAGATGCCTTCTGGCACATCTCCATTTCAGTAGGTGCAGCCCACAGAAGAAAGTTCACGCAGGCAGCCTTATAGATGCTTTGTTTCTCAGTCAGTCTTATACTGGCAAGCAATTGATGGGAGGTGCTTGGTCAGCCCAGGGACTCGCTAGGTCTGGGCAGGCTAGAAATCAGCAGCACTCTGCACATATGAAAACCACTTTTCACCCGAGTTATCCTCATACTACATAAAAACAGACACTAAAGGTTAATAACAAGAAGTGTAAAAAGATTACATTTTCAAAAGGGCTTGGTGAAATTTAAGCTTCTTTGTCCTCTTTGGCACTCATCCAGGACTATAAGCAAGCTTAATCTGCTAATTCTTCTGAAAAGAGTTAATAGAAATTTAAGTCATATTAGCCCTTTGCAAAATGTTACTACACGAAAGAAAAGAAAAAATTGTCATCAGACCTGACTTTTCTGAAAAAATTGTGACATATTTTTGACTCTCTTAAAAAAAAGCCCATTTCTAAAGTACTCGGTTTCTAAAATAGGAAGTGTTTTTCCTCCTGTTTTTCTTCAGTGGAGGCCAGTAAAAACATATTTTTGGTAGCATATGTAGTAGATCTATACAGATCATGGTCCATATCAAGTTTTGTAGAGGCATAATGCTTGGAAATTAGCAAAAAATGTTGTTGATGATGTGCAAAAACACAACAGAGGTTCCTTACTCCATAAAAAACCAAATGGTAAAACCTTGCTTAAGCTTGAAATAATAAGATGGTGTTCTGAACTGACAGGAGGAATAGATCTGATGAATAAGCAAATATTCTTTTATAGATCAGGTACTTATCATAATAGAACCAAACTTTAGAATTGTATCCAGTCTAACGCTGTTCTGTGTCAAAAATTGGGGGATTATGAGCTTTAGCTACTGAGATATAAACATCTGCTTTTGCTGGACTGCTGTGGAAGCAGGAATCTCTGGAAAGGAACGTGGACAGATAACAAGAAATGATGACACCTTAAGACTTCTACAGCCAGATTCCCTATAGCTCACCTGTTAGAGATAAGTCATATACTACCAAATACCCATCTGACAATGTCTGATCTTGCTGATATTTGGGGTACGTTTTGGAGGTTGATTTCTTTGCTAAAGTAGTGAGGAGGAGAAACTATTTTTTCTTGAAAATACTTAAGTTTGAAATACTATCATTTAATTTATTGCCTTTAAAATTTTTTATGTGTAAGTTAGAACCTGAAAAATAGAAGTACACCGCTGTAAAAGAGGCAGTTCACAATTCAGGTGTCGGGAGTTTATAACATTGCAGGATTTCATGCAACTACAAAATTCACCTGCATTTGTTCAACTGTCTAATATAACTTCAAGTCCTGTTAAAACATCATTTTTGCTGAGACGTGCAACCAGCTGCTCAAATGACTTGCTTATACTGCACAGAAGGGTGTGCGAAGAATACTCATGGAACCTGACCTAGCATTCTAGCTAGGCTGCCTATCAATCCCTCTGTTAGGGATGAGATCATCTACTCATGTCAAAAATAGCTTATCAGAAGCAATACATCCAGTGATTAATTAAAATCCAGTACTTACAAAGAATGGGATAAGACCAGAAGCTTTGTCTTCATCCAAAACTTTCTTTAGGGCTGAACCACAGACACTAAATGTGTCATCTGAAGAAACATTTTTAATCTTCACACCACCAATTAATGCAGCCCTTTCCACTGATGAATGAGCCTACAAGGAAATGAGTAGGTACCTTTTACTGGAATGTAAGAAGATCATTTGAATTTGAAAACAAAAAATCGTTTATTTGAAGTAAAGCAACACTTGCGAGCCTGGGACTGTTGCTGGTATGTAACAGATACCTACCTCTCCCTCTCTCATATAGACAGACAGATGGACACCCATACATATACATACATACGCATACATATACATACGCACGCACATACACACACACACAAACACACTAATAGAAGCTCTGAGGTATTCTTGAAACCATTGCCATGGTGTCATTCAGACAAGAGTTCAATTAACCTTAGTGTGAGCTTTAATTAACTTGTTCACAATTAGGTAGGACTGATTAAGAGCTTCTGGATTTGGCTCCACATCAACCAAAAGACATGCAGATAATCAGCTTGCTTGATAATGATTCACTTGCTCACTAGCATATTTTTATGGCATACAGCTTTGCTGAACCCTAAAAAAATATACATCATGGTATGGTACAGACTGAGGTATTTTATTACATTACCTTTTTTTTTAGATTACCTGCTGAATAAATTGTGGTTCAGTCACTCATTCATTAATTTTGGTGGGCAATTAAATGTCATTCCCAATATGTAATTTTATTTATAACCCTTTGTTGTGGTTTAACCCTGATCAGCAACCAAGCCCCACACAGCCGCTCGCTCACCCTCCCCCCCNCCTTCTTATTTGAATTCCCCTTAAATAATATTTTTAGAAAATAAAGTACGTCTCAGTAAATAAAAATAAAAATATCACTAAGAAATTAATATAAAACTCTGAAGTACAATACTATAATAACTTTACTAACAGTAAAACATATGTTTAGACATGCAATACTCTCCTTTAGAGCATGACTAAAAAAAAGAGCTATTTTACCTTCCACCTTCTACAATTTCATTAATCATCATTAATTTGAAAAAATCCTCATCTTTTCGTATCATGACTATTCTTATTCATAATCTCCATCCCACCCTTATTGCTTCTTGCTAGTGCCTACAAGAGCACTTACTAATTCTATTCTAATTTAACCTATACTCACGGAAAAGACCAAGCCAAAACATAGGTTGAACAAAACCAGATGAACATAAAGTTTCTGCCTTTCAACTTCACATATCCCTGGAATGATGTGTTTTAAAGGTAGGTTGACTACTAACTTGTATCTCAGCAGTGCCTCTTGTTAAAGTATTTTGGCAAACTAATTAGGCACCAGCTTGAGAAAATATAGAAGTCTGAACTTGAAATATAACTAACTGCTTTTGAACTGAAAAGCAACATGTGTACCATAGCAATACTATACTCTATTCAAGTGTACAGTGGAAAGAGATAATTTATAACTGTTTTATAGAAGAATTGCACATAAGCAAACTATAATAATACACTGAGGTTGTTAGCCAGTCAGAACCTCAGAATTCCTCAAGTCTCCAAAACTGTAGTAAGGCTCTCTGATAACTACAGCCATTCACGATCTTAAGGTTAACATTGCCAAGATGCTTTTGCATTATAACAAATCTTTAGTGACCTGCTGCTCCATGGAATTCCTAGTCCTCAGCAAAGTACTTGGGAATCTCCCACCATCCTTGAGGGGAGCAAGGAACCCAGCAGAAATCAGTGAAATGAGTGGGCAGCTGCCTAAGGTAGCCAAATAAACATGGCAAAAAATGGCTGATGAAGGAAATGGCCTCAGAAAATTTGAGAATATCAAAAAACCACCCTGCCTTCTGTCCAGGTCCCAAACTGTCAGGTGTCTATATCAGGGGTAGCTGGATGCTCCTTTCAGCTCTGAGGTCTCACATTCAGTGTCCGTGCAAGAGGAGCTTCAGCCAGGATAGCCCAGGCACTAAAACACACTGGGGTCCTCTTCTGTTGTCTCCAAAGCCCCTGGCAGTTACTGGGGAAAGCTTTGTTGCCACAGTCCTGCTCTGTACGCATTAACACGAAGCCAAATGATTTTGATGGGATAAAGATTTTCCCAAAATGCCAAGAAGCTAGAATGATCTCCCAAGATACAGGAGATCAAAGTTCAACTTTCTGCTCTGGGTCTCTTACCGGCCAACTTTTTACCTCTTCCCTAATACATCCTTGCAGTGTTATGCTCTGGCAGTGCATGGTTTTCTCTCCCACAGAATTGCTTAAGCTTACTTTCTTTTGTGGATTATTGCCTATGAGTCACACAGGTCTGCTCTTAATGCAGAAGGACCGGTGAGCTCGGCAACAATCTGCTTTGAAAGGTCAGCAATATCTTAAGGCAAATCCTTCTGTAAACATAAGATCCTCTGACCTTCACTAGGTAGGAAGGCTTGTCAGTCTTCATTTCAGGTCAGCCACTTAGATGGGACAAAAAATGAAAACCAGTAAAGGGCTTTGTGCATCACTGGGTCAAAGCTTGAGCTCTGGGGCTGGCAGTCTGCACAACACAGACCATAGGGTCCCAGACAAAAAAAAGGACAAATGTCCTTTGTGCCTTTTGAAAAGAGTTATCTTTCCTCTTATTTTCTTGTCCTGACTCCTTTCACCCTATAAGTGTGGTCCCTCTTCCCACCAGCAAAGAGCAAATGTACTTTTAACTTGTTCTCCAGTGCTTTTTTAACATACTCCTAGTAGTAAATCAAGGTAAGCCTGAAACCTGGCCATTTTATTCTGTATAATCAGATATTACTTTAAACTAAACATCAAGTACTAAGGAAGTTTCTTCCATCTCATTGACATTTAGATAAGAAAATGTCACAGCTGTTGAGAGAAGCAACATTGCTTGGCCCTTCAGTAGGATTAGTGTGTCAGAAAGGTAAGAGCAGCAGAACTCACAAGATTAAAATTTGCCTTCATTAACAGTAAAAGCCTCTCATGGTCCTGGCCTGCTGAGAATTTAGCCTAACTCAGTCTGCTAAATACCACTCACAGTCAGAAATCAAGGATTATGTTTTCTCTTTTCTTAGAAGATTTCTTAGCTGTATTGTATATAGGAGATTTTAGGAGTTTTTTTTCTTTTAAAAAAAAATGTTTTGGGCTTCTTCAAGTACTATGATGAATTTGCTTTATATTCATGCACTAGGTTTGTCTGTGTGCCTGTACCTGCACCCATGTATGCATACAGGGAGAGGATATATGTAAGTTTACACATATATATGTAGGAGGACAGTAATGTGTGCACACATGGACACACAAGCCTGGATATGACAAAAGATGGTCTAGACTTACTCAGCACAACTGAAATCAACACCTTACTCAAGTATCTTTATTTACTTCAAATGAGTTATTTTTGTAAATAAGCAATACTTACGTAATGCTGACCTCCAGATATTTATTCTTTGTATTATGGTAGCACACAGGAGATTCCAGCCCACTTATGATGTACAGTAAGATTTAAACAAGCAAAACCAGATAGTCACCAATCCAAAGAGTTTATACTTAATTCATCTGCCTATTGAGGTGGTTGAAAATGTTAAGTAGAGACCCCATGTTTCCATGCTTTTGAGAGGCACTCACCTGATCAGAAGCGTAGGCCACCAGCCTGCCCATGATATCTGCTTCTGTTAGCTCAGGCTTTTCTGACTGCACCCGTCTGATAGTTTTTGTTCGTGCAGCAAGCAGTGAAATCAGGGTGGCCTCACTTGCGCTTCCCTGTGGGACAAATTGAAGGAAGGTTCAAAAGGAAGACATTCCAGAAGAAGAAAAGCAACATTTTCTCCTGTATGAATCTGCAAAGTTGTTAGCAGAAACTGCATATGAGAAACTCATCCTTTTTAAGAGTATGTGACAGCAAGGGAGTGTGGTAGTGCAGCCCGTCTGGCCACTCTGAGATCTCAGGATAAGCCCTATTGTGCTGTTATCTTGGTCACAAGTGCGGTGACTTGGGTGTTGGGCACCCCCTGGCCCCACGTGGGCCATCTGCTGCCTGAATTGTGTACGAGAATGACTCAGCACACATTGTGGCCAGAACGTATAGTTGACCAAAGCCAATCATCTCGAGATCCTATAAATAGTGATCCAAAAGGGAGACCTTTTGAGCTCCTTGGGACCACAGCAGGCTGTGTGACCCAGTATCTCCCCCTGAGCTGGGATGCCTCTCATTGTAGATTTCACAAGGATTGAAGGGTCATCCTCGATGGTTTCACGAGGACTCAAAGGCCTCATTTCACGAAGTTCACCAACCACCCGTTGATGAATGCCAGCACATAAAAGTGAGTAATTCATGCAACTCACGAAAAGGGAAATTTTAATCACAGGTTAACCTCTGCGTGTGCGTGTGCAATTTGATTCAGAACTGTTAGACTGTCCGTCTATTGGGTGTGTGCACACGATTTGACTTAGAGCTGTTTGTTGTTCTGTCCACCTCTGTGTGTGTGATTGGATTTAAACCCCATCTGTGTGTGCAACCCTGCTGTAAGTTTTGGGTGATCCTTGCCATTCTCGAATCTTTAATGAAATCGCTATTTTAATTGTAACACATTCCATTGAATCGCTCTGTTAAACTGGCTGATGCTTAAGTGCTGTTAAGAATTATGCAACCTGATTTTGTGATCTATCTCAAAAATAGCAATAAATCCTAAATTGCTAAACCAAAGCTGTGTAAAAAATCATATTTGCAACAGGGAGGAATCTCTATTTGATCTTGGTCTCCTTCCTGATGCCTCTGTCTGCTCTCTTTAATCTCTATGCTTGTTCAGTTTAGGCACCAGCCTTGCAATCCATGCTGGAAAGCTGGACTCACAGACTTAAATGCATGTGAAAAGGCCCTTGAACCAAGCACCAGTCATTTGTTCACCAGTAACAAGGGTAGAGTAACTGCTGATTTCTGTTACTCTGGATTTCTGCACATTTAGCTTCCATCAGAATCTGCCTGTCAACTCTCATTTCTATCAAGCAACATGCATAATTATAACGCTTATTTAATATCTAGAGTTACTCTGGGCAAGTCAGGTATCATGGGTAAAAGAGAAAGAACACTGAAAAAGCAAAAAAGCTGTGATTCAGTACAGCTAACTGCCTTTCAAAGTATTAGTTATGTACATTTTCTTCAACAAAAACACACAGGTGAAAGCAACAGTAACACACTGCTTCTGAATTGCCCTTTTGACTCACAAAACATGAGTTTAAATTCTGTCTTGGATACTCTGTGACAACGAAGAGGCAAATTTTTTGTATCATTTGATCTGTAAATTTCACAAGAGAATACAAGTTCCCACAAATTCTTTTTATGGTATTCCTCTAGAACAGGCAGATGAAACATGCTCTAAATTGCTCTTTTAAACTATAAGTAACAGTTTGCAAATGCATGTTCATGAATTTCAATTGTTTTGGGTGTCCATACACAAGATAGAGCTTTTAGGTTCTTTCCAAGTTGAGCAACTGTCATGTGAATCTTCCTCTGCCAAGCACATAACACTGCAATGAATACAGTTGCTTATATTAATAAGTATGTCTCAGAATTACCCCCATGTCAATAAGCTAATTTTGGAGTGACGTTTCTTATCCTGTACCAAAATTCGATCCTCCCTCAGTTGAAGTCCTGTATATACTTACTAATCACCATAAACATTTAAGTATTTGGGAAGTCTTACTTCTTCCCTGGAGGTGGGCCTGATCCTACAGATTTCATACATTAGAATGATCCCAATGAACTCAGACTTTCTCTTAACACTGAAGTTAGCTGACCTATTTACATGAGACAAAGCTGCCTTCTACTCATGTCAACATCTCGACAGTGAGTGAACTAAATCCAGATGAAATACAACAGCCTCATGAATGCAGTAAGGAGGAAAAAGGACAGCCACTAAAAATTTACCAAATGTATTTCCATGACGAATATATTTTATCTGTCTTTCTAGCGGTGTGGGATTTGAGGAATGTAGACCCCAGGGGTCTGCATCAGAGCACAACAACGAGCTGGAGACTTTTTTGTGCATTTCTTATAGCTGCTGCTGCTGCATACAGCGTTATGGCAACTCAGGGAAATATTACAGATACATAATGATTTAGGAAAACAAATAACCCTCCTGGGCCAAGTAATCCACCTCAAATACTGTGTTCA
>VZTL01012749.1:26809-48132 GCA_013400535.1 Scopus umbretta
GTCCCCCCCCCCCCCCCAGTGATTGCTGGCTGCTAAAAACCTCTGTGCAGTGCTGCCCGTTTAAGGGAATCCAGCAGATCAGTACAAAGTTTGTGGGAAAAGGCTGCAAGAAATATGCTGGCGAAAAGCAAAAGGAGAAGCTTGCTCAAGGAGAAGCAGCATGAAAAAAGGACCTGGGGCTTGTGCACACAGACCCTCAAATTCACATTTGATGCAGCTGCAAGGCAGGGGTGCAATGGGGCTGTGCCCCATCTGGCTAGTGACGGTGCCCTGCACCAGGCAATGCCGGGTGCCGCAGCATGCTCTGGGAAAGCAGCAGTGGGGCTTGTGCAGTTTGCTCAGCTAAGGGCTTGCCTGCAGCTAAAATCTAGCCTGGGGCTCCCGTGCCGGTGTGCTGGCTCTGGGTGGAAACAAAATGCTTGTAGCGGGAAAGCAAAGCAGGCACCTTTCCCACTGGGAAAGCGGCAAATCCATCCGACTTGCCTTCACACCAATTGAGGGTTGTTGTCATAACACACCCCTTTGGCAGCACACCAGCCTGAAGATAACGGAGGGCATTTGCTTTCAAGGGCCCCCCCCAGCTCCTCCCTCTGCTGCCTTTGTTGAGTCTAAGATGGGAGGAAAAAAATGTCTGTGGTCCCCCCCCTTCCCTCTTGATGTACCAGCACAGTCAGGCTGTGGAAGGAAAAGGATCTTGTTTGTAGGTTCCCGCAACTTGTTGTGTCACATGGTGCCCTGGGGAAGCTGGCATCTGAAGCAGCCAACCTTCCCCAAAGAGCTGGGGGTAGTGTTTGGCTGCTGTTTCTTAAAGGCAAATTGATGAGAACTCAAATTCAAAGGTTGACTGCTGTACCCTAGTGATCAAAAGACGCTTGAGCAACTTTTGGTACTCAAATAGGAGGTAGAAGCCTTAGTGTCCTCCTGTGTTTGGCTCTTAAAAGAAGCCTGGACTGTGTTGGGAGCTGCAGAGGTCCCGGGCAGGCTGTGATGCTGCGGCCTC
The DNA here is from genome assembly GCA_013400535.1 of Scopus umbretta. Taxonomy (NCBI): domain Eukaryota; kingdom Metazoa; phylum Chordata; class Aves; order Pelecaniformes; family Scopidae; genus Scopus; species Scopus umbretta. Next base: position 27,810 of record VZTL01012749.1, read on the forward strand.
TATGAAGGCAGTGCCAGCTGCATGGTGGCTGTTTTGTGTTGGCTCAGCTGGGACAGGCTCTTCACAAAAGCTTGCTCAGAGGCAGCATTTCCCCACTGTCTCCCAAAATCCAAGCACTGTGCAGCCCAGGCAAAACTTGCTGGAGTCTCCTGATGTGGAGGAGATGACATGGCATTGAGACCCCCTCCTGTGCCAAAGCCGGAGAGGACTGCAACCACCTCATTTCCTCAGAGGGATTCCCAAGGCTGGTTGTAGCATTTTCTTTCATCCTCTGTGCTTTCAAGTGCTTTGCTAAAGCTCTTTCTCTTTCCTTCTTATACTGATGGTCCTTGTGCTAACAACTTCTTTCCTCCTTCCTGCAAGAGATTCCTGGCTACCAAGGACTGCAGCATGCAAGGCAGGCAGCCAGGCTGCGGGCTGGAGGGAAGTTCAGCAAACTGACTACTGGGATGAGCTGGGAAGTGTTGGGATACCTCCTTAAGCTCTTCGTGTGTCTTCACTTCAACTTAGCTCCTGGAACCCTGCAGCTGTGCTGGCAGTGCTGGAGTGGCTTGCTCCCAGCAGCAGTGGAAGCATCTGGTGCTGGGGTGGCTGCAGGGGTGGGGAGAGCTCTTCAAAATTGGGCTGAAGCACTAATTGCTTGTCCCCACATGCTGCAAAGTGAGGTGCTGATTGCTACCTCCCAACAGGAGGTTGTAAGAAAAGACAGCTTTACAAAGGGCTGAATGCTTTCCTTGGCTGTCTGGCCCTCAAACTAGTGAGGGCTGAATATGGGTGTCACCGTGGCCCGGTGGCTGTACTGTTTGGATCTTTAGTTAGTACATAAAGTTGGAAATGTCTGTTTAAACATGTAGTCTGAGAGTTTCCAGACCGAACAGCACCAAAATTGCAGCATGTGTTCAGCCAGGTGTATTAATCCATTAGGCACCTGTGCTTTAAACACCAAAAACACTGTCTGAGGCTGACCTGACTGCCTAGAAGAGTGAGCTAGCCAGAAGGCTGAAGGCGGCTTCTATCACCCAGCCAGGGTGGGACAGCCAGCATGTTTGTCCCCAGGGAAGCAGTGGCCCTGGCTGCAGCGCATGTCCATGCGAGGCAGTTCCCTCTCTGCATGGGGCTTCTTGCATGACAGAGCTCACATCCCTACACTAGTAAAGGCTGAGGTCCGTCACAGCAACCTGGGGGTCACTGCCATCGTGTCACTACCTGCATGCCAGGCAAAGAAGCCCAGGGGAGGCCTGGCAAAGACCCAGGGGGCAGCCATGGGAAGGGCACTAGCAGGGATTGCAGCAGTCCTGTGTTGGTTCAGCACCATTTCCTGGTGACGTTCATGGCTGGCAGGAGCCCTGAATCACAAGGTCTGACTTGTTAAACGCTGGTGTCGATGCATGCTAGAGACTCGTCAAACTTTCTAGTAGAACATCATTCTGTGCCAGCCCCTGATCAGACTGATACACAGGATGTTTTGACGGGTCAGCCCTTTCCCATTACTGATTGAATATGTGTGAGTTCATTATGGAGCCTGCTTACTGTAGTCCCGTGGCCTCAGCCAGCTCCAGGCTATGGATTTTGCAGTATGGGCTCGAGAAAAATATCCTGCCTCTGAAACAGGCGGATTGGGAGAAATTGTATTAGGGGGGTTGTTTTCCTTCCCATGTGTAATCTGTGCTCAGATCCTCTGTGTTTGTGTGTGCCTGTTTATGCTCCAGCCCAGGACTGCTGATTACATGTGCAGTGTCACAGGGTGAGTGAAAAGAAACCTGGCTGTCCCAGTCCAGGTCTGGTTGGCCTGTGGCTTGCAAAGGGAAAGGCAGGAACAGTGAACCTGCCTGGGAAAGCTCTGGGTGGAGGCCCAGGCTTTTGGTACGAGAATAGCAAGTTTCCAGTCCCAGTGCTGCCATACGGATGTGCTCCATTAGGACTGGAAAGGATTGTGTGGGTCATGAACTAGCTCTCTGCAGTTGTAGGCAGACATTTAATAGACGCTCTGGGACCCTTCCCAGTTTGGTGTCTGTTCTGTGTGTCACCCCAGTCCTCCAAGCGCTTCCTAATATTCTGTAATTAACATAACCTTACAAGAAGAGACCAAAATCCACACCTAGTGTGCTGCAGTAGATGAGCTGGAGAGGAGGACAGCATTGCTATGGCTCCTGATTGCAAGGATTCAATTGAGTAGAAGTCCCTTGTGATGCCTGGAAAGGGAACCATGTTACAGGGATTATCAGAGAAATGCAACAAGTAATCCCAGTGGTCCTTGATATGATCTTAGGGAAAATCCTGTCAGATCCCCAAACTGGAGACTATTTCATTCACAAGCATGTAATGAGGACAGCCCGGCCAGTCTCCTGTGGATGCAAAGCTATCGACAGATCCTGCCAAGCCTGTTCACATCCAGATTGTACAGGAAGGGGGTTGTGGTGGTGATGTCTGTAGATATAACCTCTGGGCTTCTCTCCTTGGTGGGAGGTGGGACGTGACTGCTGCAGCCTGTCCTTGCTCTTGGCTGTCGTATTTGTTGTAGGCCAAGGGCATTGCTCTGCTGAGGAGGACTGTCCTCATGGTGAGCAGCGTCTTGGCTCAGGGTGAGCAGCCTGCAGTGGTGGCAGGAGTCTGCATCTCCTTTCCATGCTGGAGCCCAGCATGCGACTCTCCTGGTAGGTCTTGCTTCTGGCACAGCCCTTCTCCCTTTACCTGCTTCCTAGGGGACTGGCGGTGTCAGTATTTTTTAAGGGCTGAAATCACTTTATCTGGCGTAAGTCACTTTTGCTAGGTGTCTAGTCTAGAGTGCTTGGGCGGATGGGAGGTCATCCCTGCTGTTGTATTGGGAGCCTAGTGAGCAGCTTGGTGTAGACATCCCTCTGCAGTGCTGGGCTCCCTGGGGATGGATGGACTGCTCTGAACGAGTGGGTTTTGGCATATCCACATGCACAAGGCTTATGGATTCTTCCTAGTCCAGGACAGGGCTTGTCAGCTGAGGCAGAAGTGCCTGTACTGCCCCATCTGCCGCAGCAAACCTGGGGCTGAAAGCATCAGCTGTGTCCTGCCTGGTACCTTTACGTGGTGGTTAACTGTAGCACTGACCATCAGCTTTCTTTCTAATACCCATCTGAAGTTGTAATTCACTGGCTGATCAGATCTACCCAAGAGGGATTGTGGGATGATCTGCATAATAATATTGGGGAATTAGTCAACTCCTGAAGAATATCTGAGCAGCTGGCTATAGGCCATGACTGAATATGAATTAAATATGTAATGTAATTAATATCTTTCAAAAAAAATGTTTGGGGTAAGGCTCTGAACACCCATCTGTTGAGTTGCTTCCCCTGTGCACCACCTCTCTCCTTTAGGGAAAATATGCTGGAGTTCTTCCCCAGGTGCCCTCTGCATCTTCCACTCCCACCAGAATAAAGCTGTACTTCTTCCTTAAACACTGGTTATTTGTGTGCTTGGTTCAGAGGAGGAATCCTGCAAAGGAAGCTGTAGACGCTTTGGTGTGCCAATAACATCTCTCCGAGCTCCTTTCTTGCACTGTGGTGTGCAGATACCTCCCTCTCAACCCTCTGTGTGTGGTGTGGGTCAGTTTGCACAGTTTTCCCAGGGAGCAGCTCAAGCGCAAAGCCTGGGGGAGCACAGCTCAGTGGGTCACAGCCAGTGTGCTTGAACTTGGAGCTGAGTTCCCCTCACTGCAGTGTATGGAAAGTCATGAACGATGGCAGAGAGGCTGGGGCTCCCTGCCTGCGTGCTTGGAAAGTCCTGCATCGGTTTCATGTGGCTAACATGGGAAAGGTTCGCTTGGCAACCATGGAGGCTGCTGTGTCCTGTCTATATTTAGTTTTAAGCAAGTTCTGGAGGAGGGGAAGGCTTTTGCTTGAGAAAGCATCCTGTTGTCAGGAGTGTGCTGCAGCTGAATCACCATTAGTGTTTGCTTTGGGTCATGGCGAGGTATGCACAGACAATGTAGATCTGGGGAAGGGGCTGGGTGGAGGCAAGGAGCCCTGTCATGCCTCTCGTCTTCCTATAGATGGGATGTGTCATGCAGGGCAGAGCTAGGGATATGGCTCAAATCTCAGAATTTCTGTATTGGGATTTGTCTATAGTATCATGTCATCTTCAAGTTACTCTCCATTTGCCTCTGCAGTCCTGGGCTTCTCAGGGGAGAAACAGTTGTTGTCTTCACCCTTGGGAGAATCGGTTGCTGGTAGGAGCCAGGCATTTAGGAATTGGCAAAGGAAGGGATCAGAGCTCCGGTTGTCCCTTCAAGTGGGTGCTGAGTGCACGTGTCAGCACCACGTGTCCCTTGGGTTACTGTGCATCCAGGCCGGTTGCAGCCTGTCGTGGTACTTCAGTCATGCTTTGGTCTTGGTCTTTCTGGGCATCTGCAGACCTCCCCAGAGCCTAATCACTATCAACTCCAGTTATTAGTGGATTTTTCACACTTCTGACTAACATCAGTCACACATACATATGCAGTGCTGGTTTGGGAGAAGGGGGTTTAAGCAGGGGGATATGCGTCATTCATTTGGAGGGATGTTTCCTGAGGCTGGGGGTTTCTGTTCCCATTGTGTAGGGGAATTTGTAACCTCCACGTTTCTGGTTTTTCTTCCTCCTTAACACAGCGTTTATTGACCAAGGGGAAAAACTGCCTGTCCAGCTATAGGAGGTATTCACACTGGCATCAGGGAATGCCCCTCACAAACTATTCTTGTTTCTGTCACAAGTGATTGTGGGGAAAGGAAAAACCTTCTTCACTTAGACCTCAGGTGCACTTTATTTCTTACCAGTCCCCAAGAGAAAGCTGCAGGAGTCCTTGCTGAGGTTTGCTGCCCCACTAAGGGAAGCTGAACGCAGTCCTCGTGTTGGAGGAACATGCTGTGTCCCCTGCTGTCCCTATGTCCCACTACTGTTATGCAAGTATCACGGGTGAGTAGTGCCCTGGCCCACAGCTGCCTTCTGTGGGACCAAGGTGATGCATGTGCCTCTTCCTTGAGCCCAGAGGTGACATCCTTGCCTGCCTGGGCAGCATGGTACACTGGACCTGAGTTCTGTCCTGAGAGCAGGATGTCCCTGTGATCATCTTTCTTCACTACTTCTGGTAGCTCTCCAAAGCCCACCAGAGAAAACAGAAGGGTCCGTAGCATCTGTCTGGATGCTTTTGCAAGATGCATTTGCCACCCCAGAGCACTGGATGATGAATGCATCTGGGATATGCCCTGATCCTTGTCCTGTGGGTGGACACGTGTGTGAGACAGAACTTAATGTTCCTGTCTCCAGCTGCCGAGGGCTGCTTTCTCTTTGGGTTTTTCTCACCATCGGATGTCTCAAGTTGTGGGGTATGGAACAGGAGGATGATTTTCAGAGCTGATGGGCACTCTTTTCCCCACTTTCCAGGGTTAGTAGACCAAGGATTAGTGTGCATAACACAGAAGAAATACTGGCCAGAACTCTCTGATGCCCTGGAATGGTTTTATTGTCTGTCCGTATGCTGAGGTCCAAGGGGAGAGTGTGAGTGCAACAGCTGTGTTGCTTTCACTGATCCAAAGTAAAGGAGACCTGCTCCTTCCCCTGGGCTGGGGAAAGCAGTTTCTGGTGCAGATCTGTGTGGAGCAGATCCTGCTGACCTAAAGGCTGGGGATCTGCCCTGGGTGGCTGAGTTGGCAGGTGGTTTATTCCTAATTGCAAAGGGCCTGGGAAGTTTGGTGTCCTCGGCAGCTATGGCCAAGGCTGAACCCTGCTGTACCATGTCTCCTCGCTGCATGGGCAGCACGGAAAGGCAGCAGCGTCCAGGGGAGGGGGCAAGGGAGGAAAAGTGGAGGAGAAGCACTACCACCTTGGAGTGAAACTGTTTTTTGTGGAACTATGGGATAGAGCAGGATAAGCAATAGGGCTGACACAGGCTAGAGAAGGATGTGGGGAGTGGGAAAACAGGGGAAATGGAGAATGGACTCTGGCTTTGTGTCTGCGTGTGCTGAAGGGTGAGTGACTGGCACTGACTTGCAGTGCTTTGTTCTGGGTAGTAGCAGCTTGCTGCAGGGCAGGGCTGCTGACGTGGCTTGGGAAGCACAACTTGCCAGCTGTGAGAGGCAGGAGAAGGTGGGATGCTCAGGGAGACCCCATCCCTGACCCAAAACCCAAACTTATGCCCAGGCTGCGAGGACTGCTGTCACGCAGCCCGAGCTGGTTTACTCTGCAGCGGTGCTGGGTGCAGAGGCTCTCCAGCCTAGCTGGGGCTGACTCACAGTGCAGCGGTCACAGCCAAGTCAGGTCAGCCTGGCCTGGAGGGGAAGAGGTGGTCTCTAGGGACAGGAATGCCGTCAAATCTTCCAGCTTCTCAGGCAAACAGCCTTGCCCTCTGCCTGCTGGGGTGACCTCCTCTGCCAGGCATGCCTTTCCCTCACTGTCACCTCTCACCACTCCTGTTTTCAGCTCTGGATCTGGAGGTTGCCAGCCAGGTATGGAGTAGATGGTTGAGCCAGGAGGGAGGTGGGAGCATGGAAAGAGCCATGGGCAGGCTGGGGCAAGCAAACCTCTCTTTGCAAAGCAGAGTGCTTAGGGGAGTATTTGTGGTAACCGATGCCAGGAGTGGCTCAGCTGGGCATCTGCAGCAAGCTTGATTTGCAGGAGGTGAAGCAGCTCTGTTTGGCGCCAGGAGCACCCCCTTTTCCTTAAAACAGTGGATGCCACACGGCAGGACCGGGGCTGATGTGCAGGGCTCCTGCAGGCAGCAGAGCACTCCCCCGTGAGCCTGACCTTGGCTCTTGTGGGCTGGGCGGGCCTGCCAGCTGCCAGTTAGTGATGCAGTTAACACCGCTGTGTTGCGCAGCGGCCAAGGACTCGTATGACTAGGGAAAAGGGACTGAAGCAGGCGTTGGGATTTGTCCCCCAAGTTATGCTCTGATTCGTGTTGTGATGGTGGGGGTCCGCAGCCACGCAGTTGGTGCCTGCTGCAGTGTCAGCAGAGAGTCAATGCTGGCCACTGGCACCCAGCCCGCTCCGTGCAGCGTACGAGGTGCTGGTTCTTGTGCCACCAGTGCTTGTGGGGATCTTGCACCAGCAGCCAGAGCCATGTGGCTCTTCAGCCACTGGCTCCGCAGTGCCCTTAGCCTCGCTGTGCCGGGAGGCACCAGGATACGCTCGCAGCTGCTCCTCCCAGCCCTGGCAGCTGTGGTAGAGATCCCTGATAAAGTCCCAGAGCTCTCCTCCTGGTGTCTTTTCATCCTGGGCTTTATTTAGGGTATGAAAACAACCTGGCCCTCCCTCTCTGAGGACTTTTTCTCCCTGCCTGTGCAGTGGTGGAGTTTCTGGGCTGGACCAGGGCTGGGGGAACCAAGGTACTGAGGCTGCATTCCAGGGAGGAGGCTCAGCCCTGGTGCCACACAGCTCTGCTGCCTGGGGAGCTGCTGGAGCTGGCCACAGAGGGCCTTGGGATGCAGCTGAACACAGGCAGCGGCCGACTGGTTTTCTGCTGCAGTTTGTGCCCAGAATAGGAGCTATGGGCAGGCCATAGGGATGGAGGAGAGGGATGCAGAGAGTAAGCTTGGTGCTGCTTTCACATTGAAGGGCCCCACAGTGATGTCCCTGGAGCACTTTTCCCTCAGTGGCTTTGGGCTGTGCCTTTGAGGGGACCAAGACCTCTTAGCTGGAGGTCCAGCAAACAGTGCCCCATGCACCCAGGAATGGCTGTTACCTGGGGACATCCTCCCTGTGTAACTCAGACACCACTTGCTGCTGACTTGCCTCCTTTGCTGTTCCTTTCCTTCCCAGTCCTCAGTATGCTCCAAGATCGTCCAGCTGCTGGGCCAGAATGAGGTGGACTACCGCCAGAAGCAGGTGGTGATCGTGAGCCAAGACAGCTTCTACCGGGTCCTCACCTCAGAGCAGAAATCCAAAGCACTCAAAGGCCAATTCAATTTTGACCACCCAGGTGAATGGAGAAAGCACTGGGGCTCTGCCATGCAGTGGGGGGCAAGGGCTGGAGCAGGACCCCCTGCTCCACCAGCAAAGAGCCTTGCATGGGCACAGGGACTCTGTCTCCGTGTGGGACAGGAATGGATGGCTCAGTTAAGCTCTTCTGGAGCCAGGTGCATCCTTGGCAGGGTGGCTGGGGGCCATCTCTGTCCCCTGCAGTACAACTTCTGTTTCTCTTGGGAAAGAAACTGCCTCTGAGGTGGAGTGTTTGGGATGAGAAAAGGCAGGTTGTGAACCCTCAAACTCCGTAAGATGCTTCTCTTCTCCCTGCAAGAATATCTCCCAGTTTGAAAACCTTTCTGGTGCAGCTGGGTTGGGAGCAGGGAGATCTGACCTGGCACAGCCTCCTGGAGCCAGCAGCTCTGTGTCCCTCCTTCAAGGAGGGAAGAGTCTTGTGCAGCTGCTCTACAAACCCCTCCACCAAGGGGGCTGTGCCTTGTTGCTACAACAGGGCCTCTTTGAACCGTCTCCAGGCTTGGTGGGGAAATTTCAGAGCCGCTGTCCCTTCATCCCCATAAGGACAATGGCCGGAGGCAGCGAGCACTGAGCAAACAGAGCCCTGTCTGTCTGGCAGCTTGAGGCTGAAACAGTGCTCCAGTCTCTTTGAGGGCTGGAGCCCCAGAGGAGATGCCTTCCCGAGCATGGGCTGTCAGCGCCGCCATACAAGGACAGTATTGATCTTTGTGGACCAGATCCCAGGCTGGTGCAAAGCAGTGAAGCCCCAGGAACTCTGGTAGAGCTGGTCTTGCTATGCCCATGGAGACTTGCAGGGCTTTCCTCCCCAGTCTGTATATGTCTGTTGCCTGTGTGGGGTGCCAATGGCTCTGGCTAGGCTAAGCTCAGCATCTGGTGGGTGGGAGAGGTTGCAGAGCTGCCTCGGGTAATGTTTCCTCTCTCCTCAGATGCCTTTGACAACGAGCTGATCGTGAAAACGCTCAAAGAGATCACGGAAGGGAAGACGGTCCAGATTCCCGTCTATGACTTTGTCTCCCACTCCAGGTCTAACAACTGTCCCCGCCTTGCTGCGCCTTTGCTAATGCCTTGTGGTGCACCGTGCAGCCTTGCCAGCCCAAACCACCTGCCCCTCTGCTTGTGCCCACTCTTAAGCACCTGACTTGCCAACTGAAAGTTTCAATGCTAACTAATCTAAACCCTTTGTTTAGAGGATCCAGGGTGGATACAGGTGCAGTCTGAGGGTCTGGAAGGCTGCACAGCCATGCAGTTGCATCCAGCACAATGCAAGCATCAGTGGAGGGGTGTTATGGCCCCTCTTTTCATCTCCCATCCACACTTCCTCTCCCCATAAACTCTGTGTTTGCAGCTTTACCAAGTGTTCCAGGCTCAAACAGCCTGACACTGCCAGGAAAGGAGGATGACAATTCTTGCTTCTGTAACTCTTCCCTTGCATGTTTCTTTGCATGCCTGTGTTGGTTGTGAATGGTGTGGTCCTGCTCCATTTCCCACAAAAGCTCTATGGTGTCAGGAGAGTGCTGTCTGGTTCCCAGGGGAGCAGAGCTGGCCCTTGCAGCTTCCCATGGGTTAAGACCCATGCATAGGCTTTCTGGGCTTTACAGCTTGGCACATAACACTTGCAAGCAGCAGCTTGCTGAGGTTGGGAGAGAAGGGCTAGTCTGCTTCCTGCTCTGCCGTTTGTCCTTCTAGGAAGCGTATGTATGCCTTGGATTCCCTTCGTCACGGTGGGGTAGGTCTGCCCTCTCCTTGGTCCACCCCCCTGGTGCAGCAGTGATGTGCCAGGGTTGGAGCAGTGCCTAGGTGCACTGCTGTTTTCCCCCATCTCTCTTAGCTTACTTCCCACCACCACTGTATTTTGACTCTCCTTCCCTCTGCTAGGAAAGAGGAGACGGTGACTGTCTACCCTGCCGACGTGGTGCTCTTTGAAGGCATCCTGGCCTTCTACAGCCAGGAGGTACGGGATCTCTTCCGCATGAAGCTCTTCGTTGACACTGATGCAGACACCCGGCTGTCTCGCAGAGGTGAGGCCCGAACATGCCTTGTGCAGCAGGGACAGAAATGTCACTTAAATGATCTGGGCAGCTGGTCACAGAGGCAAGTGACGGTGACCAGAGCAGAACTGGAATTGTCACAAAGCTGTGCAGCTGCTAGCAAAGAGCCAGGGAGCTTTTCCGCTCCGGTGCAGCATGTCACATAAGACATCTTATGGCAGTGGGGAGCACCTTGCATCTTGGGATTCAGTGGGGTTTTTGCTGCCTTGTCTGGGATTCTTCCTTTGATGCAAGCAGGAATGTGACTACAGAGCGTGCTGTGTCCTCACATGGCCCTGTGGCACCAGCCCTGTGCCATCAGCTGAATGACAGCTACTGCCAGTCAGCAGGTACCAGCAGGGAAGGGTGCAATGGGCATGGCAAAGCAGCTCAACAGCTCAATCAGAAGGCAGTGCCTAATGGAGCTGCTCAGGACCTAGGATATGGGTGTGCTCCAAGGATGGCATTTGGGTGTGAAGGTGTCCACTGTGGATGATGCAGACAGAGAGTTTGGTTTTAGATCTTGGTTTGTGCAAGCAGAGCCAGAGCAGCGTGGAGCCTCTTTGTGGTACTTGGCACTGGAGTTTTGGGGCCAAAGAGCCCTAGAAACCAGAATATTCCTCTCTAAGACTCCCTGGGTCCAGCTGGCTTGGTTGGGCATTGCCAGCTGCCATGTCTGCATGGTTTGAGATGCAGTTCATTTCAAAGCAGCCTTTAGGAGCAGGGTCACTGGTGTAGCACCTGAGTCTCCTGGATGACTAAGAAAGCATTTGGGGACTCTTGGGGCAGAATTCAGTTCTGTCTGAACTGTCCATACCCCTGCCTGGCCCTGACAGCCTCCACAGGGTGTCTGGGGATGCAGAAGATGACTGAGAGGAGAAGGCCTGTCTAGACCTTTGCGCTGTGACGAGAGTAGCATGTCTCTGTCAGCCTGGGACTGCTTGTGTGCATGGGACTGTTCCACTCTGTAACGGAACTGGTCTTGCCTGCCCTCCTGCTGTCAGACAGATACACAGCCTCCTCCACTGTTGGGATGTCATCAGTGCTGATTAAAAGCTCCTTTTTACGCATCCTTCTTGACCCTGCCCACTGTTCTTATGTGACTCATCCAGGGAGGTGACAGCACAGTCATTGCAGGGAGACGTATTAGCGGGTCACAGATACGCATTTGCAAGATCCTGCAATGTGAGCCTTATCCCTTAAGCAGACTGTGCTGTGCAGGAACTTGGGTTCACACCCAGCACATGTATTTGGCAGTGCCTTGTATCAGCTGTCTGAAGGCAAGGCGTTGCCTTGTGCATTTGCAGCACCACGTGACTGTGTGTGCATCCCAACTCTGGAGTGTGTGATTCAGTCACTTTGGACTACGTACATAATTCTGAGCTCAGGGCTTGAGAACTAGTTGAGATCCTATTGACTAAGAACTAAGACCATCCAGCTGTGAACCACAATAGAGCTAAACCCTGTTGTTCTGCAGCTGTTGGATGGGGTCCTGAACCACATGGGCCCAGGCCATTCTTGGGGTATTTCTCCCACCCGCCACCAGTCACTAAAGCTTTGCAAAGGAGTAGCTAGGCTGGTTGAGGTGTTGGTGACTCCTAGTTAAGGCAACTCATCAGCCTCCTGATAGGGAACTGACTGTTTGGCAGTTTCCTGGCCTGCCATCAGCAGTTGGTAGGACCACTGCAGCAGCAAATCTGTTTACTGTATGTCTCCCCAGCATTTCTGGGAAAGAAGAGCCTGCGTGTGAGGTACAGAAGGTATAATCATTTCAGGGGAAATGCAGCTGGAGGCAGTTGGTAGCAAATGTCAGGATCTTGCATTGCTACATGGCTCTGAGTCATCTCACTCTTCCAGAAGTCCTGAAGATTTGCAGCAATGGACTTTTCAGCTGGGCAGCAGTGGGAGGTGAGGTTCCTGGAAACATAGGCGACAGCTCAGTTAATCAACAGCACTGGGGTTCAGTACATGTAACTTGCACTGTCCTCATCTCAGCACCTTTCCCAAGAAAAACGCTGCTACCAGAGTGCAAGGTCTGTCAAGTGCCTCACCAGCCTGATACATGCACACCCAATTCTGACTGAGGTCCCTTGCTTCCCTGTCCTTAGCCAGCTTCTGTAAAACAAAGGCCAAGTCAGGTGTCACGTGCATGTTTCGGGCTGGATTTGAGTGTTGTGTGCCTTCCGGCTCTGGATAGGTGCTGATCCATCCTTGGGACATTTGCCTGCCCTGCAAGTAGAGGATGATACCTCCAGATAGGGTGCGTGGTCTTAGCCTGGGCTGTTGGGACCCATTGCTTTGGGGCCAGGTACGCATCAGTGGGTGCTTGACTTGTGTTTGTGTGGGGGGCAATTGCCCTTGTGTCGTCTGTCCTGGGAGTGGGCAGGAGAGCCTAGGCTCTCGCCCTGTGCAGCTTGCAGGCCTCCTGCATGCTGTCCCAGGCCATCTGTGCTGCAAATACACCCTTGCTGTGCTCCTTCTCTGTCCCAGAGCAGCCAACAAACAGGGTGTGGGACCAGAGAAACAAAAGTGTCTCTGTTTTCTTTTTCTTGCCTGTTTTTCTGTATTGTTTGAGCTGGGGCTTGCTCCTGCTCTCTGGAGAAGGCAAGGAGCTGGCTAGAGCAAGCTGGGCTGGGCTGTTCCTGGAGCAGGCAGGGAGCTGGCACTCATCCTGCTGCCAGCCCTTTCTTCCCCCCATCACCTCCCCTGTGTGGGGCTGCAAAAGGGCATGCTGCAAAGCTGCTGGTCAAGGGCAAACAGAGCCATGGGGGGCAGTGCCAAACCAGCCCTGGGAGAACAGCACTGTCCTGGCCCTGCAAGCACACAGGCACTGGCTGCCGAGCAGGTCACACAGGCTGACGGTGCCGTGGCTCAGCTCTGCTTCACACATGGAGAAGGCTTGCTCTGAACCTGGTGCCAAGTGCTAGCACTCTGGGAAGAAGCCAGCCAGCCTGTTGGGGAGAGCCAAGAGCTGTCTGCTCAGCCACAGCATTGTTTTGGCTCTTACCCGTGGATTGAATTCCTGCTGAACTGGGACACTTTTCCACGCTGAGGTGGCTTCAGACCAGAGATGGCAGTGGCCCAAATACCTTGTGCAAACCCAGTGTAAGGCCCAAATAGCAGAACAAGCAGGAGGCCAGCTTGCTCTCTTGTCTCCTGGCTTCCTCCTGAGCTGATCTCCTCCAAGCACTCCCTCAGCCTCTGGTTGTGGGAGCCTGCTTTGCCTTCCCATCCCACTCAGCTGGGGACAGCACAAGGAGCCTGGCAGAGCTGGGTAGGTGGGTGAGTTTTACTCTCCTTGACTCTGCAGACCTGAGTTAAGCTGCGCCTTAATGTGTGTATGGGTGAACCCCACTGCTTTTCTATTCTTTGGGCACCTCTGCACTGGGACAGCTGGGAGAATACCCCATCCTTAGGCCAAGGGCAGGGCAGAGTGATGGGAGAGATGCAAGGGCTGAGGCTAGGAACAGTCAGGACTGGGGTGGCATTGGTTACAACTGGAGCGTGCTTGCAGAGCTGAGAAGGGAGGGAGGCCAAGAAAAGCCCTTGGTCAGGTCAGCCAGCCCTTGGCTCCCAGGAAGGCTTGGAAGCGGCTTAAAAGCATGTAGTTGGGCTGGGGTGTGCTTGGACATGTGGGCAGCAGCTTCCAGGAACAGAGCCCTAAGGCGAAATACCTGGGTGACTGGCCAATGGCTGCACTGATGGGAAGGGGGATGGAGCGATTCATGTCTCGGCTCCTGACTGTGTCTTGCATCTTCCCTGCAGTGCTACGAGACATCAGTGAGCGAGGCAGGGACCTCGAACAGATCTTATCTCAGTACATCACCTTTGTCAAGCCTGCCTTTGAGGAGTTCTGTTTGCCAGTAAGTAAGGGGAGTGATACCCATGGGAGTCTGCCTAAAATGCTTCATACCCTGCCCAGCTCCTCAGACAGGAGCATTTTGTGCCCCAGAGCTCAGGTCAGCCTGCCTCACCTTGCTCCCTCCCTGCAGGCACTGGCAAAAATGGGGGTGCCAGTGCTGGCTGGAGCAGGGTGAGATGGGGACTATTTTTAGATCCACTGCCTTCCTGATGAGATCACTCTCCACTATGGGAAGACTGACATGGCAAGAGAAACCCCTCCCTGCACAGAGTCTGACAAACTGTTGGTTTGCAGATGCCAGCCCCAGAGGGACAATCCTCTAGGCAGACCTTGCAACCCTGGCCCCGAGCAAGGTCTGTCTGCTCTACACATTGTCCTCTCACCAGCCAGGAAATGCAACTTGCAAGGCCATGTCCCACAGCACAGAATGGAGGATGAAACTCCTCTGCTTTCCTAAGCATTCAGCCAGCAAGAAGCCAGCAGCACTGCAGGGTAAAAAGGACAGGCAGAACAGCTTGGAACAGGAGGCAGACACAGCGGACACTGCCTGAGGGCTGGGATCTCCCCTTCCCCAGTCAGATTGGCCAAGGTTCAGTTCCAGTGTAATCCCAGAAAGGCTTTTTCTGAAAGGCAGGTCCAGCTTGGTGACTCCCCTCCTTGCAAAGTAAATCTGCAGCTTTGCAAAGCAGCAGATGCTGCATCAGTCTCTTCTGTTGAAGAGTCTGTAGGAGGACAAAATGTGAAACAAGGAGGGTAGAAAAACAACTTCTTTGTCCCTACCCACCAGCTTTGCAGTGGTCTGCTCCCACTTCCAACCTGGTGGTGAGCTCAGTTGCGGAGCAATTGCATGTGGATGTCAAGCAGGCTCAGCAACCACTGTTGATGTTACTCAACTTCTAAACCAGGTCTGGCCCAGGTGGTCCAGCACTCAAATGGTCCAGCATGTCCTGGTGATTTTTGATATGGCTAGAACCACCTGGAAGTGTCAGATGACACCCTTCACCCAGTGGGCTGGCTTGTTTACTGATGGTAGAGCTTGACTGTCAGGAAGCTGATCAGCTGTAAAAGCTGACACAAATAGGGGAGGAAACTGAGACTGGCACCTGCAGGTGAAAATAGGTCAGGACTGGTGTCCTGAATCAGACCTCTTTTGCAAGCAATGCTAGTAGAAAATTCTCCCCACATCCCAAGCAGATCACATGGCTGTGCCCCGCATGTCCACAGATCCCAGGCACGCCAACTCTTGCTCTTATACCAAATCTGGCTGGATTCAGGGGTGAGGTCATTCCCAAAAGCATCAGCTGCTGGAGCCTTGCGATCGTGAGGCTTTTTAACGTCATGTTTTGTTAGGGTGCCTCTTACTGGAATTTGTACGAGCACATGAAAATAGAGTCAAGGTGCAAAGCATGGCCCTCGAAAGACAGAGCAGAAGGCAAACAAGAGCATCCAAAATGTATTATTGGCAACGACATACCTCCCAGCAGGTTTGGGTTTGGCAAGGAAGGACCTGCCCCAGGAAGCAGGAACAATGCCCCAGCCTGGTGGGTCTCCACTTTCTCTGTAACACTGTGCTCTCTCTCCTCCCAGACCAAGAAGTATGCTGATGTGATCATTCCCAGAGGAGCAGATAATGAAGGTGAGTGGATCCAGACCCTGCTGTTATGTCCTGGCAGCCAGCTTTGGCCTGTTGCTGTTGCAGCAGAGTTAGGTAGGAGGTAGCAGGACCTGCCACGGAGATGACTCAGGCCACTGCCACCCGAGAGAGTGCTGTTACCATGCATGTGCTGGCTGAGATGAGCCTTCTCCCTTTGCTCCTGCCTGGAGCATTAGTGACTGGAAGTTTGTGCGCGTCTGATCAAACCTGGGAGCTCATCTATGTGCAGTGCCTCCAGGCAAACTCCTGGTTCATCCCACACAAAGGGAAATGTGCTTCTCCAAGGCCAGACATGCAGCTGGGACAGCCAGGTCTCCACCTGGCTGGAATCAGCCTGACCATACTGGCTTGAGTGCTGGGCTCAGCCAGGGCAGAGGGATGAAGTCCCAGCAGGGCAGCTTTTCCCTGCAGAGGGTTGCAGTTCCCCACCATGCGATAGGAGGGGATAGGAGCAGGGAAGACAGTTGGGTCATCATCTAGCTTGGCTCTAGTTTATTTGCAGTGTTCCTAATGGAATCTCTCCCCCATGTCTTTTCCTCCCTTTCGCTCACAGTGGCCATAAACCTGATAGTGCAGCACATCCAGGACATTCTTAATGGAGGACTCAGCAAACGCCAGAGCAATGGCTACCTGAATGGCTACACTCCTCCCCGCCAGCGGCAGCCTTCAGAGTCCAGCAGCCGGCCTCACTGACCCTGGGTGGCAGGTGTGAGGCTGGGGGCGGAGGGCGCTTGGGCCCTGCCACTGCCCCTCTGTACATACTGTCCGTTCATTCCCCCCTTATCTATTTAAGAAACCAGACGGAGACGAATGCCTTTAATTTTGTATGTTGGAATGAGAAGCAGCCGGCTGCTTGGGAGCCTGGACCACCCACAGCTCCTGGCCTTGCTCAATAACTCCTCCAGCACGGAACCGGCTATAAATCTCTATAAATATAGAATTGCTCTATTTTTGTGTAAATGCAGAATAACGTAAAATTACTTGGCATAAGGTATTTGCCAGGCTCAGTGTTGCTGGGAGGGCGCTGGGAAGAGGGTCCTGGGAGATGCTGGTGTCAGGAACCTCACCTCAAAGGCGGTAAGGAAGGAAGAGCATTTGACAGCTGCTTTAGTATCGCAGTGGTCTCCATCCCAGGGAAGGGATGGGCTGTGGTGGAGGTGGCAGCTTGAGTGTGGCATAGATTTTGTGACTGCGTTGCGGGTGCCTCATCCTGCCGTTGCTGTTCAGGTCCCAGCAGCCTGGTTTTGGCTGGCAGGTGCTGCCCAATGGCACTGGGAGTTGGGAGAATGATGTGTAATACCTCCCTGGGCTGTCTCTGTGCCTCCAGGTCTCAGTTCCTCAAAATCATCTCTCTCTGACTGACACCCCTTCCCACCACAGGTGTGGGTCTGCCATCACACCTTCAAGCAAGGTCCTGGTAGGTGATGCTGGGTATGTGATCATATAAACATGGCAGCTTGTGTCTTTAACAGTCTCACTGTCTGGCTTGGTGAGGACCTTCAGCCCTTCTGGAGCTCAGTGGCAATGTGTGGTGGGACTCCTAGCCAAGCCCTGGGCTCAAACCCTAAGCCTGAAGGTTGGCTTGCAGAAGGTCAGAGGCGTGTCTGTCATTCCTCACTTTGAATGGTTTTGCTCTTAGATGGGAGATTTTGGGTCTGTAAATTATGCTTAAAGGAGAACCAGCCTCTTCTGAAAGAAGGGGGCAATGGGTGATGAAAGGCAACTGCTGAGCAGCCTGTCTGAGAGGTGGGCAGCAGTGTGTAGTGGTCCCTGGGCTGCCTAGCATTCCTGTATGGGATGTCCACAGGTCCCAGTGGGGTAGCATGAAACTGGATGCCCAGGAGTCTTCTGCTCCCCTTTTTTTAGAGCATGCTCTTGCCTGGCCTGTGTTCCTTTCATTGCATCCTGGTGGAGGACACTGTGTCCCTGCAGTATGTCATCACCAGAGTTGCCCAGCGAGTGCTGTCCCTTGCCCTGGGTGAGAATTAGTCTCCCCTAACCTGGTAGTGCTGAAACAGCCATGTCGCAGGAGAGCCTGGTGGGGCTGTACTGCAGGCCTGGGGATGCCTGGAGAGCAAGTTGGGGTAGCTGGGCTGGGACAGGGGCTTGGTGGGTGCCAGGAGAGGGGATGTGGGATGGTAGCCAGCAAAGTTCCTTTGGCCCATGCTGCTGGGACTGACTTGCCCCACCGAAAACAAACCTTCACAGGCATCCCATGAAGCCTGGAGCAGGGACCCTTAGCCTCACACCCTCTGATGATTTTCAGTCTTCCCAGAGCATTGGTTTTGCTCTGCATGGTTAAAAGCTTAAGACCTTAGACCCTCAACACATCATCGCTTTCCAGCCCCATGTGAGCTGGGACAAGCTTTGATTTTTAACAAAGAGAATAAGAAAAGAAACACCTCCCCCAGTGACCACTGCTGGGGCAAACTCATTCCCTCTTGATTTGTGATGGGGGCACATGGCAGCCCTTTATCCCCCTCCCTGTCAGCAGACACTCCCCAAGGTGTGTCAGCTTTGCCATAATCATGGGCTGGCACTGGTTAATTCTGGGTACAGCCATAGGTAAGAGGGACCGAAGCCCTGCAGGACTGGTGAGGTTTCTCAGGGCTTAAGCAGCTGAGACAGCTCTCAAGATTAAATACTGGCCTCCTCTCCCCTGTAAATAAGGACAGAACAAATGGATGCTGGTGTTTCTTGTCTCCTGTTTGGTGCTGCATGTTGCTGGCTGCAGTCCTAGTGTGGAAGCAGACTTGGCCAACATTGTCTTAGTTCTGCAAGTCAAAGCCAGACCTGGAGCAAAAGCTCTGGCTTTTGGCTGGCAAGCCAGCTCAGCAAGTCCTGGTTCACACATGGCTTGGGTGGTTTTGTGAAACCCCTCGGTGCTCTCAGGGCAGCAGAGAGATGGACAAGTTCAGCCTTTCCTAGTAAGTCTCTTGGACAGATGATAGTCAAGTGAATTTAATCAAAAGACCTTACAGGCAGGGTGGCATTAGCACTAGTGGGGTATCAAGCAAGGGTGAGACTGCTTTTAGCAAAGGGGTAAATTACTTTGTGGCAAATCACTTTGTCAGCCTGGATTCACAAAGGGGAAGTCATATTTAATTTGATAACCCTCTATGATGAAAGGACTAGCTTGGTAGATGAGAGAAGAGCAGTGCATATTGTCTACCTTGACTTCTGTCAAGCTTTTGATGCAGTTTCCTGTAAGATCCTCATAGCGAAGCTGTTGATGGATGGGCTGGATGAGCAGTGAGATAGATTGAAAACTGTCTGAATGGCTGGGCCCAAGGGCGTGTTGATCAGTGCTATGAAATCTGGTTGAAGAGCAGTAACTAGTGGTGTAGCTCAGGGGTCAATACTAGGTCCAGTGCTATTCAACATCTTCATTAAAGACCTGGATGATGGGGCAGAGTGTACCCTCAGCAAGTCTGTTGATGATGCATAACTGGGAGGAGTGGCAGGTACACCAGAGGGTTGTGCTACCATTCAGAGAAACCTTGACAGGCTGGAGAAATGGGCTGACAGAAACCTTTTGACATTNGTGCCTTCCTCAGCAATTCTGTGAATTTTAAACTATTTTCAGCATTAAGAAATGCAGAGGCTTTCCTGCTGTTGGCTTCCTTAGTCACAAGCATGCCCCTTCTAGGCCCACATCAGGCTCCTGGAATGCCTTGGTAGGCCTCATGGGGACTTCCAGAACAGCTGCCCATGAAGTTTCACCTTATATGAGACTTGAACTTTTTAACGTGGCTATAAAAGAGCACTGGGGGGTGGGGGGGAGGCAGGGGAAATGGCGATGTTGAGTGAGTGGGCACACTACGGGTCCTACATGTGGGAAGCTTGCATAGCATTATAGACTACAGCAGTCAGGCATGCTTTCAGAAGAGACTACTGCAGCCTTCCCTCAAGCTAAACAGAGTAATGACTGCCCTAGGCTGGGTGCAGCTCCTTTCCACAAAATCTGCATTTTTCTTTTGTGGCTACAGAAGAGAGGTGCATCAGGCCTTGGTGGTCTCTCCTCTCCTGATTGTGCTCTTGCCAAGGTGGAGACAGGATAGCCCTGGTGAAGAACTTGCCTCTGGCTGTCACCACAGCTAGGATCAGCACCACCCTGCTCCTCAACCTCACTGTCTTGCTGCACACTTGTGAGCTACTGCTGCCTCTGTCTTAGAGAAAAAACATGCTATTACACCTGGGACAGATATTATCAGTTGTTCATCTTTGGAGGGGAATACTGAAATGCTACTTAAATCTGACCAACGTAGGGGATTAAAGCTGAGACCAGCATCCACAGGGCTCCCCAACGTTCCTTGCAAGGCTGGCTTTCTCCACTAGCTACCTAGCTTGTAGTCCAGATGTCAGATTAAAGAATTGTGTACATCTGCACTCACAGTCAATTCTGCTCAAAAGAGAAAAGTGCATGGGCCAAAATGCTGTGCTCTGCAACAAGGCATATCATTATTTCTCATTCATGACTAACACAACTTCCACCCTGTACAAGCCTGTTGTTCTCTCCCTTGCATTACTGCTGGGAATTGAGACAGAACAGGTCACGCACCTCACCAGACAGGAAATATAAAAAAAAGCCCAGCCAACTCATTTACCCAGAGATGGGCAGTATATAAGTCAAAAGAAAAATGTCACACTTTTCATGTGACACATGCCTACATACTGTTGACCTGAAGAGTGCTAGAAAATGAAGATGGTAGGGTGGTCGTAGGAAGTTTCACTAGGTTTCCCAGCAAGCACTGCTGCATGCACTGAGACTGCTGAGAATGAGTGTGATTAGTCTAGAATTCTTCCTGGAGGGACATGACCCACAGGGTCCTGGCCACG
>VZTL01012751.1:8285-39027 GCA_013400535.1 Scopus umbretta
AAAAAAAGAATAGCCAAATAGGGATGATTCAGGGGTGGCTTATGTTGTGCAAAATCATCTCACCCCGTTCTTACTTTTTCTGTATTCTACTAGCACTTGGCTAATGCCTTCATTCACTGTTTTAGCAATGGTGAGGCTACTATCATTCCAAGTCTGGTTTACCTGTATGAGAAGGATTTTGTTCTTGTCAGCAGGTAACTGCAATTAATGCAGCTCTGAATAACCTCCACAGTTAATCACAAATACTGTATTTTTAAACCTAAGTGGCGATTTGAAGTGTTGTCAGTAGTGCTACAGGTGGCATTGTTCTAGTAATTTATTGCAGTATAAATTCAAAATAGACAAATACTAGTTTATCAAAAACATTATGGCCTCTTTTTTTCCATTTTAAAAGCTTAGTGCTGGCACTGGGGGACTTAGTTGGCTTCTTTGATCTGTTTCTTGGGCTCGAGTCTCTCCTCAAGTGCTTGAAAAATGTGCAGGTCCTAAACAGAAGCCTCATGGTAGACTTTGTCTTTTTACAGTGCTTTGCTCAGCTTGCACTTCACAAGCCAGTGCTATTTGACAGCAGGAGAGGACTCGCTGTCTTCCCATCCATCCAGGAAATCCTGGAGAAATTTGACTGTGAGCAGTTTTTCCCAGAAATGGTAGGGTGTTTCCACTCTCTTTCCAAGAGATGTTTCCACTCTTTCTCCTCCTTAGTTCCTGGGAAATCACAGTGCCAGCCCAGCCCTATGTAAAAGACAGCAACTCAGAATCTTTTAACAGGGCTTCATCTAAAAATTTGAATCAAGATCCAAATTAAGCTTTTCAAATAAGGAATAAATTTTTAATCAGCCACAAGTACTTTAAGTGTTATTAAAAATCATGACCTATTTCCCTTATTAAAAACAAGAGACTGAAAGCATTTCAAAGTCATATTTAAGCCTCCTGCTGACATTGCTATACTGAAATATGATGGGGGCTTTATTATGTTACTTGGCTGTGTGTTAAGGGACATTGCAGACGTTCTCCATAGTATATAAAATTGAGAAAACAACCAAAAAGTGTTTTGGTTACCCCTCATACTTGCAAAAAGAAAGTATTAAAAGTAAAAAATTTAAAAAGTAAGTATTTTCTTATTAGAAACAAAATTAAAGTTGGGTTCAATCTGCTATTTCAGCTTGCTATCTCAATATAGGGTGTGTGGAAATTAATTTTATTTCTGATATCTGGAATCAATTTATATAGAAAAAAAAAATCTAGAAGGAAGGAAGATAAATGATCCTGAAATGTCAGTTAGCAATCAGATGTGACATAAACGCTAAACAAGATTCTGAGGGTCTAACTATACTATGCCTTCCTCTAATACAAATGAAAGGTAATCCACAATTATGGGCTATAATTATTTAATAAAATGTTTATTTGTATTTCTAACTCTCTGGGTGAAATTCAATCCCCTGCACTCACATGAAGCCAGAGTAATTGGGGGTCTACGCAATGGCTGTGTAAAGGGACTGGTGAGGTGAAATTCATCCTTCCCAATCTGAGGCTCATGACTACTCCGCGCCGCTCCAGTTCCCCAGCCAGCTGTTCTCGTCTGCGCCTTTGCAATGCTTGGTTGGGAATGGCACTTGCAATCTCCCCATGCAGTTTATAAGGCTTGGAGCTGTTTTTGGTGTCCTGTGAGTGCAATTTATAACTTCTCTTGCCCTTCCTTGACTGAATATCTACCCAGAGAAAAAGGTGCTCAGTACTGCACAAGGGAGTTAAAAAATAGTGAAAAAGGAAGACATTTTCCTGATTGCACCACAGGAGATGATGTGGTACCACTGAAGTGGCAATGGCTTGGAATCTCCCTGATTTCCAGATGTCAGACATAAAGAGCAGAGACCTTTTACATTCACTCACAAATGGAAGGGAAGAGAGACATCTAAAGAAAAAGTGCCAGTGATATTTTTAGCATGATTTACTTCTCTATATGTGTGAAAGACACAGAGTCTTTTTTTTAGTATATGTGTGTGTGTGAGTCAGCATTTGGTTTTTATAAATATTTGTTAGGAAAAAGAGAGAACAAATCTATATGGGCCTCTGTTTTTGTGTGCATGTTTGTGTATTAAAATTGCCAAAGTAAAGAGCTGTGGAGATAGGCTGAATGATGAAGCTGATAATTTCCGTTCACACTGTCATGTAAGAGGAGATTTGAATGGAAATCACACCCACACACACAAGTAAAGTTTTGGTCCATTTTGCTGCAAAATGTGAAAGAGTTAAGGCAACATTTTGGAGGCTTTGATGAAAGTACTGGCCTAAGAAGTCAATCATGTGTTATCAAGTTCACAAATTATAGGACATTCTTGTTATCTTGCAAGCGTGAGACTTCCAGGCCAGATATTATTTCCAGATTCACTAAGTATTTCCTCTTTGACTTCAAAAACCCCATACAACAGCAGGTGAACAATGCTATAGGACTGAACAATATCTTGTTTCAGCCCATGTGGAAGAGTTCTAAATGCACAATATCAATGCTTTTGCCAATCTCTGACAATGATCTATACATTTATATTCTGCAACAAATAAAACAATTCTATCAGCCCATCAGAAGAAAACATTCAATTGGACCATTTCTTTTAAAGGAGACTTAAGTTTAAAGCTCTTAACATGGATTCCCAAATCTTCAAAAAATCCTCCTTTCTCTATTAGTGAAGGGGAAAAAAAGTGACTGAGTACTTTGAATGAAGACTTTGAGCAGGCCCTTCTTAGGGAAAGTTTTTTCTTACTGAAAGCCTTGGTGAGTGTCTAATTACGTCCTTTAGAGCCACTTTGAATTGAACTATAAGATTCCAATGTGTATTGAATTTAAATTCTACTTATGGGCTCTGCTTCCTTTGATTCTGCATTTCTAGCAAGGGGAGCTCCTTACACCACATTAATCATAATATATGGAAGGGCTTCTGTGTTTGCTTCTGCAGTGCACTAAGTTGTCCCTGAAGATAAAAAAAATCCCCCTTGGAAGAAAAATCTCATTCTAAATGAAGATTTAAATTGAAATTATTGGAGAAGTTAAGAGGAAAAGATATGCCCAGTAAAATTAGAACAAGCATTTAAATGGAAGAGGGTATCTTTAATTATTTTCTTCCTTGGCATAGCAGAAAATCCCATGATATGATAACTAAGGATACTTTGGGGGGTTAAGAGCCCAACAGCAGAAAAGCTAATGGGATTTTTTTTTTCAGATAGAGGTTAAAGTGATGGTACTGTAAGTAGGCTGTCAAACTATCTTAGCTCACCATCTGCTACATATTAATTTACAATAGAGAGATAGGTGAAGTGGGTGTTACTCTTCAGGAACTATATAAATGGGTAACTTTCTCAATTAGTATTCACTTCAATTGAAGAATAAAATCCCAAGAATCTCAGACCACAAGCCAGGCAGTATTATGTTTAAATGGTAATAGTATATCTATCATATGCAGCTAGAGCAGCAGTGTATTGCCAAGAACAGAGTCCAAAAGGCTAGGCTAAGCCACTTACCATTAACCTCCTGAGATTTCTTTGTTTTGGATAGGTATGCAAAATGGAACAGAATAGATGTGTGTTTCCAAAAGGCTTTTTTCTTTCTTCCTTCCTTTTTTCTTTGGTTTTTTTTTTCCTTCTTTTTTTCCCCCTTTTTTTAATGGGAATAAATGTTGCGCTTTCAGTTTGTGGGAAACTATATTTTCTTTAAAAGCATTAATTCCCAGTTTCACCAAAATCAGAATAAGAAAAGGAAACAGCTATTTAAGAAAAACAATCTCTACTTTCTCCCAACCCTGTGTGAATCCTGTACTAGTTGAAGAAAAATACAGGGGAACTCTTAATTTTTGTGTGTAGGGAGGAGCAGCTACTCATAAAAGTGGGAACAGAGTTATCTTCCTCACTGTAATGGCAACATGGAGCTCTATCCCATATCCTGGATATGTGTGGAACTTAATTCCTTCGGGCTATTTCCCTGCCTCTCTGAATGAGACTCAAAATTTGTCTCTTGATCGTGAAGAAAAAGGTTCAAAAGCAGATACAAGCACACTGAACGTAGAAATGTGGGCTGTGTACAGTTTATAATTCTGTTGGAGATACCTGTTAAAATGTGGTGAGGTGGTTCTTTGGTAATTAAAAAGCTTGGCTGTATTATGATATAAAAATAATGTCTCCCTTTAAATTCATAGATACTGTTTCCCCTGGTCTCTTCAGCATTTACTGTAGCATGAGATACTGGTTAACAATTAGCAGTGCTTTAGTGAAGATGCTGATTAAACTTAGGCTAATGCTAGCAGACCTGGCCTTGTTTTATGCAGAAAGATCTCTTAAATCTGAAACAAGGTTTTATCCCAAGTGAGAAGCACATTTATTTTCCTCATTCATTCATTGCCCAAAGAATATGGGATTTCCCACCATACTGGTCTTTTTTGCCGCACAGCCAGAAGTTTCCCTAGACCTTCTCCTCCCCTTCCCCCCTTGAAGGAAAAATACTACATTCACGGAAAAGTGGAGCTGTGCTTTAACTTTCACTATGCTATATCTCCTGTGCAAAGCCAAGGTGGTAACAGCATGTAAGCAGCAGAAGGCACGGGACATGGCTGCAACATTGTCTGAAGCGGGGAGCGTGAGGCTACAGCTTTTCTGCAGACGGCAGCTGTAATGGTGCGGTCCACCTTGGAGGCAAGTTTCTTTATAACACACAGCCATCTCCTGCTAAATGTCCAGAGCAAAGGTGGTATGCTCAGCCGTAATTTAAAGGACCGTGACATGAAGAAAGGGTTATGATGTTTAACTTATAGGCCATCCAAATGTTATAGGCCCAAGCAAGTTCCTATTAGCAATAACTCAAGTCCACCGAGGAGATTTGACATTCAAAACTGATGAGCACTAATCCCTCGAGCCCGCTCCGACCCAGCCACGCTCAGGCCACTTGGTAACCCAAGTGACCCAGGAGTCAAACCATGATAACCCTCTTCAATTTAAAGAGCGGCTTCTCCCCATCTGTCTGAGTTCTGACTCTGCACAATAAATTTCCCAAAGAGCATAAAGAGCCATCTAGTGTATATCAAATCAATATCATTGTGGCTTGCAGCGATATCTGAGGCTACAGTTCACAAAATAAACTAGGCCAGGGGCTGGATTTCTGCCCTTGGCAATCAATCAGACTCACTGGGTCATAGATTTTAGTGTAAATTAACACAGCAGAAACAATCACGCTCCCCAGATGATGATATAATACAGTATTTGCTTTTCTTTTTCCCCCGATTTCATTGCTCATGCTCGGCGGCTAAGCTGTACTGAACAAGAATAATAAAAAGCAATGATTAGAAAGGTGGTGGTAATCATAAAGCAGAACATTAATATTCTCCTGACAAATGTATATAAAATGCACATAAAATCTATACACAATATTAAAGGGGAAAAAGGAGAGGGGAAATGGCATTAAGTCACTGATGTTTCAAATACTTTATTTTTGCTTAAGAATTTTAGAAGTGATCTTGTAAATCGTTGCAAGTGGTTATCATGTTCTTTCACTACCAGATTTGAATCCGAAGATGCTAAATGCTCAGTTATTGTCTTCATATACCACTTCCCATACACAGTGTGGAGCACACTGACAACTCCTTTCTCCACTTGTGATTCATGCTTTCCCAACGTTTACCTGAGCATTGCCAGCACTTTTCCCCAGAGGAGTTTTAATTTTTTCTCCTTAGTATGTCATTGTTATAGGAGAAGAGGCACCTCATATTTCATGACACCCACCTTTACACAAATCTCATCTTTTTAAATTTTCTCAGAATGTGCCACATATGAAAGCCTTGCAGGAATTACTATAATCTCTAATTATTCAATTGACATAAGACAGTGTATTGTATTTTCTGTCAGAACCTCAGGAAGAAATGTCAATATTTTCAGCATTAGCAGGACATTTTTTGAATTATAAACACTCATCTTGTAATGTTATTTTATCTCATGCATCTTCTCAAAACATTTTACAGAAAGGAAATGCGATACACATAAAGGAGACTAAGTAGGGTTCTTTAATTTTTGCAAAGCCAGCTGGATGGTTAATTAATACAACAGAAATTTCTGGTAAGGAACCATTTTACTCTTTAAGTATTCAAACCTTTACATTACTGTTCAGGTAGTGTAACTCCGGTCAGAACGTATTTATTTGTAAAATATCTAATTAGATTATACAAACAATACTTAGTTTAGACATAGTAAAATACTAATCTGTGTACAAAAGCTACATGGTATGGATTAGAACTGTGTGAGAATAATACCTACCATGCAGGAGTGGTTTCTGTTGAATACTCAGAATAATAAGATTTATCAAATAACAGTTATAAGCAGGAATTCATTTCTTAGATTAAATTTATCCACTATTTTCTGCCAAGGGCATAAAGAAACAGAAGCTTCAAAGGTAGCTCTCCTCTGAGATGATTGAAGGCAAACTATACCTCCTTTAGTGACAAATCTACTCTTCTGTTCTCTGACTAAAGAAAGGAGCTGGATTAAGAGGCTGTGGAAAGGGAGCATCCCTTGTGTGCTCTGTGGTGTCCAACTCAGGAAAGCTCTTAAGTAGTTGCTACAAAGCCAAGACACAGGGTAGAACTGAGGGATCTGCCACCACAATGACATGACAGATATTCCTTTTCCTGTGCAGCGAGGATGCCAGCTGGACTGGCAAAATATAGTCATTACAGGGCTGCACAGTGTCCCTCCATGACAACTGTGAAGGAACCCCCTTTCTTAACAAGGCCAAGTGCCAGCTCCTGCACTTTGGTCACAACAACCCCGTGCAACGCTACAGGCTTGGGGAAGAGTGGCTGGAAAGCTGCCCGGCAGAAAANACTGCCTCAGTTCTCATTTTATTCAGTGGGTACTTCCTATGTGACTGAGGACTTGTCCATGGAGAGAATAAAACTTCTGAGAAAGAATTAGTGAAATTTACAGTATTAGTGACAAGCAACTGAGTAGGTTGTGTAAGGTAAAGCAACCTCCTCTCCCCCAAAAAATCTCAAAAGCAAAAAAACCCAAACCTAACCCGGTCTATAGGCTGAAGACATACATTTCCTTTCTTCATGATAGTCCACCCATGAACAGCTGAGTAACAAACTTGTGCAAATTATTATTTTATTTTTTAAGTTTAGATTCCTCAGGAAAATTCTGGTTGTGTGCCACTATATCAGTTGGTTTGTTTTGACAGCTACTATATTGCCCATTTTTCTAAAAGCTGGTGTAGGGCAAGATTACCTTGAGATAGCAACCACCTTCTGTGTTTGTTCACGGTAATTCTATGTTTAACTTAAGTAGTTAAAAATATTTTTTTTAATGTCCAAAATGTAGCAGTTAACTCTGTTGGTGCTACATGGAAGTTAGTTACATATAAACTACTGATTTTTACCATTTTTTTTAAAACTTAAGTACCCATATGTAGAGAAATTTACCTTAAAAGATTCATAGGGCTCCACACTCCGTCTCAGAAGGAAGAACATTGAAAATGTCTCAGCAAATTTTATTTGACCCTTTTTGAATCTGTATTATCCTACAGACCTTAATTATGTAGTGGCAGGGTATTTTTTCATCAGACTGCTTCATTCAGAGTGCAGGCTGGGTGCTCACAGGAGCAGAATCTCACAGGGTACCATAAATCTCATCTCGTGCAGCTTGCTCTTTCTGGAGTTTGCCACCTAAGCATCGTTCCTCCGACCTATTTTCAAGCACTTAAAAAATAATAATTTTCTTGCTTCCATATCTTTTCCTTAGTTTTCTCAACATAAAGCAGGACTTCATTTAATGACGTCTACGTGAAACCACCCTGCACCTTTGGAGTGCTACAATGATAGTAATCCCTAAATAGGAAGAAAATGCTATCTGTCAATATGCTGTGCTGTGCAACACAGTAGGCTGTATGAGAGGTCTGCATTACATCATTCGTGGACTTTCCAGGCTTGTAATGTCCTTTCAGTGAACCTGAACTGAGTGTTGAGCTTATAACGAAAACTGAAACCCGGGGAGTTGCTTGCGGCTTAGGATTTTTCCACAGCTTCAATATACACATACTGGGAGTCATTGCAATAGGCCAAAGATGTGTTTCAGCCACTTGTGAGGTAGTAATGTTAATAGGTAAAAAATTTGCTTCCTAACATAAAAATTCTTCATTCCTCCACTTTAGAGTTTTGGTGGTTTTTTGTTTTGTTTTGATTTTTAAATGAAGACAGTACACTTGTGCCAGGCATCTGTAATATTTTTTGCAGTTCTCCAGTTGCAGAAGGCAGGCATGTATTGCTATGACTATAATTATAGATATTATGCTAGGGATATGTGAGTGTATGATTCTCTGTGTGTTTATATGCCTCTTTATAAAAATAATGAAATATACACTAGGCTAGAAGAAAGAGGGGAAAATGACAAACAAATCCTACAGTCCAATGGTCAGGGTACTCCCCTGGGTTGTGAGAGAATACAGTTGCAGTCCCTGGTGAGATGAATGTTAATTACATACTGGAGGTAAGCACTTCCAGCAGGAGAGATTAAAAGGTACCTATTCACGAGCCCATGGATTAAGTCACCTTTGTGGGAGATTTGTGTTCAGAGACAATTGGGATTTGATCCTGATTCGCTCAGAAGGTGAGCCCTCCTAGGCAGTAAAGAGCTCATTTCCACGGTGTGAGAGAGAAACTCCTGGCCACTGGATAAGTTTTGACCTTGCAAGTGAGATGGGCAGAAGCAGACCTTGCTTTTTAAGCTTGAGAGGTCTTGAGCATGAGACTAGCATTACGGCTCAGTTCTAGCAAGACAGTGACAGCCCCTTCTATGAAATTCTGGGGTCCTGGGAGTTTCTCTGGTAGAAACAGGCATGTAAGAAATTGAGATACCTCCAACATTAAAGAAGGGAAGGTGGTGGTGGGATAGCATGGAGGAAGCAAGACAGGAGAATGGGAATCTGAATGTTATCTTTGAGTCTCCTGAAGAAGTAGATGGTATTTTCTGTATTCCCCCATGAATTTATGGCAACATAATTTTTTTTTTTTTTTCCTTTTCATTTCCAGTGTACACTTCTGGCCCTGTCTTCTCCTCCATTTTCCTTGCCACAAGCATTCCATGCCTAACCTTGGAAGTCAATTGCTTTAAGGGACATTTTCATGGGACTCCCTTTGTGATAATGCTGCCTCGAAAGTCATCTTCGTATAAGGCTATTCTTAGATTTCAGTAGCCCTAAGAGCCATTGACTTTGCTTGCTCTGGGAAAGTCAAATGTCCATTGTGAGGGGTCCCAACGTCATGAGTCAAATGACAAGTTGGGGGAAAGAGTTTGCCAGGAAGCAATTATTCTTTCTCCCACACAGATGAACAGCAGCTGCCGCGTGTCAAGGTCCTTCCTTTTTACCCTCAAGTCAGAAAACTTTCTCTCTTCTAAACTGCTTCTGTATTTTGTGCTCTATGAGCAACTGAGATCTCTCTCCAAACCCTTCCTACCTGACTTCCAAATACAGCTGTAGAGAAACTATAATTACATCTAATGAAACACCTTGATAAATATGTACAAATGGCAATCTTTAAAAACAAAAAGGGCATTCATCGTTTTTTCTTAGATTTGGCATGCGATGGAAAAACCTCATAAACCCAGACTGAAAAGCTGAATGGGAAACACAATGGATGTCCTCATATTTCTACCAAACTACCTACATAGCTTTCCTTTGTGGATTTATTTTTAAAATCACTTTAGCATTTAAAATATTCAACTGATTAATGGAAAAAAGTTTATCCAAATTACATCTTTTATTTTCCATCTAATCAGGAAAGTATTTCTTAAATTATAAGAGAAAACAGTTGCCAGACTGGTTAAAGCAGGTAGATCTTTAAATCTTGAGAGAAAACCTGGTGCTATCAGATTTTAATCCTATTTTCCAAAATTTATTTATATTCAGATAAGTCGGATAATCCTTAAGAAGAAGAAAAAAAAAATGCTATGTTTCTTACAAGACCCAAACTTCCAATAAATCATTTTGGAGTGAGGCAGTGAAAGTAATGCCAAACTGGGTTAATTTGGGGGTTGGCCCCCACAGCTAATTTGACAAAAGGCACTGAAATGTAACTGGTACTTTTTCTATACATGCCATTTTTGTTTGGTGGCTGTAAGGGTTATTAGCATGGCTTGTTTCCTTCATGTTACTGCTTTTCATAAAGTTAACTAGTAGAAATGGTGCCAAGAAAGGAAAAAAAAACAAAAAACAAAAAACCAAAAACCAAAACCAATTGGTTCATGATTTAAAGTAATAAAATGATACAGTATTAAAATGGCAACAATCCTGCCCTTTCAAAATTGGCTGGTGCAACACTAGACTACTTGGTTACAAACTGTATGCAAAATATAAATCAATAAAGAGAAAGGCATATTTGCCCATTGTTTTACTGAATGTCATAAACAACAACTAAAATTCTGGAAAGTAATGCTCTGCTTGTTTTTCTAAGTAACATTAAAACGCAGGTTAGCTTAAATTGTATACCATGAGAAAATCATTTCTAATTATTTTAAGTAATATTTAGATCAATTCATAGTAATCTTATTATCTTTCATGTTTATGTCAGTATTAGATTACTTTCATGTTTGTTTAAGCTCTTTTGCTTTTTAGAATGTTGGTTTCAAAGGCAAATTGAGCATAGTTAAAATAATCAATGTCCTTTGTGGTTTCAGCATATGCAAATAACAACAACAGTTGAAAGGAATCTAGTGCTTTCTTATACAAACTATTAAGCTTTTACTGAAGAAAAAGAGAATTATCTAGCTAATTATATCATTATTGCTACCTGCATATAGTCAGTAACTTACAGTCTATTAAAGAAAACTACAGTGAAAGAGATATGCTGTGAGAAAGAACAGCAGCTGGGCAGACTCAATCCCTGTACACAGCACTGCTCAAAAAATGTTCTTTATTTGCTCATGTGAATGACTAGGAGTAAACAATCGTCTGGTGCTGAAATGGTGGGATTTCACCTGGGAAGGTCTGCATTCACTTTCTTGCTCTGCCACAGACTTTCTGTATGACCTTCAGCTGATGATTTCATTGTTTCTGAGCTCTGTCCCGGTGCTAAACAGAGCTGAGGTGCTTCCGTCCTCCTCTCCTTTGCCTACAGCTAGACTGTAAGAAACTGGTGGCTGGGATTATATCTGTGCTTTGTGATGTTCTGGTGTAGCGTGCAGCCTGGTAGGGTGCCTGTCTTGGCTGCAGCCACTCTCCCAGGTTGTACAGTGAGTAATGATACTAATCCAACAGGCCGTCTGTACATGAAAGCACTCATTAGCTTCACTAAGATTTCCACCGGAGCCATAATTGCAGCGGTGAAGTGCTGACAATTTCTCAGCGTGGGTCACCTTCCGAAATGTTTAATGGGAGTGAAAAATACCTGAACTAATTGCTAGTGTCTTAGTCTTCGTTGTTTTCTCTTCACTTCCTCCCCTTGTGCTTTGTGCCTGACTGTCATAAAAGGAAAAGGAACATTTTGCTAGGACTCAAGGGGATCCACTGCAACAGAAGCAGCAATGGGTGTAAAGGGTTGTCAACACTCAACAGGGTGCTCTCTACTCCCAGTCTTCTTGTTATTCAAAGCGGAGAGAGGTGCCTGGGGTACGCTGTGGTTTCTGCCGACTTATGCGTCTAGGATTTTTTACTGGCAGAAGAAACCAGAGCATGGCAGGAAAGGGATGAAATGCATCCGCATGCAATGTCCGAAGCACAGCTGAGCTTTTCCCAGATCCAGAAATACAAAAACACTATTGGGACTGGTCTAAATTTTTTTAAAAGTCAGCCTACAGGTTTTTGCTGTTTCTCCATCTCAAATGTAAGCAATGTATGTCCGTTACAAGATACCATACTGTCATAATATCACATCACTGTGCACAGACAGCATCTGTGAGATAACATTTTGATAAGAAAAAATATTAACTGATCTGCTTGATTTTAAAATTATTTTGTTAATTGTTTTTTTTTGCAGGAAGAAGACCCTTCAAATTACTTTCTCCAAAACAGTAGTAGATTGTGTTTTCTGTTCTTAGTAGCCATCTTTTTAAACTGCCTTAAAGTTTCAGCTGCCTTTGCATAAATCAGTCAGAAAATTTTTCTACTCTGATAAAAGCATAGAGCCTTCTTCACAACATCCACAGGACATATTTGCTAAAAAGTCGGATTCCTGTTCTTATTACTGGAATACAAACACAATGTTGGTATATGGCAAATTCTATTTGTTATGTTCAGTGGTAATACTGGTGTAGCATTGTGTTAGCAGACTAATGCATTTTTGTTCTAGCAAGCTTCTTTCTTGCAGTTTTAAATTCCAGGCAGTAGCTCAGACCTCCAGACCATTTGGTAGCTGGAGGTAAACACAAGGAGAATATTCATCTCAATGGTTTCAGCATGTTTCAAAGAAGAAGATAAATTTTGGGTTTGTGTCTCATTTGCATCATTTTGATGAGCCCTGCTGAAATTGGTTTAGAGAGTTCAATATTTTCAGAAGTACCGTACATGATGAAAGCTTCTGGTAGAGGTAGGAGTCCTTTAACAAATCTTTACAGTCTTCTGTTTCTGATTCTTTCTCTGCTCAAGGGGACTTCTGATTCTTTAGCTCCACGTTGGCCAGGTGAATGTGATGCTTCCCATCACTATGTAAGAATGGTACAAAACCTTCACTTCCTTTTTAAAAGGGGTGTTCATGTGTGTAAGAAGAATGTTTGGTAACTGTAGCTGTGTCTAGCCAAAATGTCCAGGTTTGCATCAAGATCTCTCTCTTTCAATATTCATGTGTATTCAGATCTAAGGTTTCAGGTCACACACCACTGAAAAAAAGAGGGAGGTTCTTCTGTGCAGATGATCCCCCCCCTTTTTCTGAGAAGAGCTGTGCAGTAGCAGTACAGATACTAGAATCTGACCATTCCAGATGAAGCTCCAGAAAGATTTCCTTGTCACAAAATTGGAAATGAGTGAATATAGTCCCTTAATTTCTCACCCACATCAATATCCTGGCCAGTTTGCAGGAGCAATGGCCATGGAACTTCAAATTCACAGGCCTCCAAAAGTTTTATTTGCTGGATAACAAGGGGATAGACAGGCCCAAAGGAAAACATGATGACCTAGGGAGATAGCGAAACAAATGAAAATTTGAAACACTTAGCAGAAATAAACTACATGTTAGGAGTCAACATGTCCATTTAACTGTGAAAATGCAAACTAGAAAATCAAAAAGGAGAGATTTTTAGAAATTGTAAGTTCATCCTTTTTACTGTAATGAATTGTAGGAAAATCATAGATACCACAAACTACTCTTGAATGATCATCAGGTGAGACAGGAGAGAAAAAAGTATATGAAACAGCCTGAAGAGCAGATTTTTCAATAGTCAGGCTAGAAACAGGTGGTTATTGCTACAAAACTTGAAATATGTAAGTCAAAACTTCTTATCATAAAATAATTGTACTATACCAAGAAAGCAATCTGAAAATCAGAAAATACTGATTATTTTGTAATATCCTGCATGCAATTTGAACTTATTTAGGAAAAAAATGCAATCCTACTTAACCTGATATAGATGTTCTAAGGAAAAAAACTAGAGGGGAAAATATATACATACTGGAATCAAAAGGGAAACTATATTTATTCTAATAACAAATATTATTTAACTGCAGACTTCAGGGCATACTAAAAGGCAATTATGAAGCAAGGAACAAAGAAAACAAATATTCTGTGATCTGATTGTTCTATGTGATAAAAAGAGGTGTTCTTAAAAGCGATGCAATGTTAGCAAGCCCAAATACTCAGAAAACTTGAATCTCTTTTCAAAACTACAGACTGCAGCAGTGCATTTGAGTGACTGAGCTTCAGTGGGACCAAGAATTTTTTTCGTGTTCCAAGGAAAACCAACCAGCAGTGAGATTTCTTACAGAAAATTATCAGCAGAAGAACAAATTTTTAAGTGTTGCCAATTCTCATTATTTTGTTGCAAATACTGAAGTATTTATTGTCCCTTTCAAAGTTTATATTCCTGCAGACAGACTTTTTCCTGAGAGTCTTATCTGACAATTAAAAAAAAAAACAAAATACATTTTACATGTAAAAAATATTTTTCATTCTTTAGAATTTTTTTTAACTTCATTCTTGAGAATTCTAAATGCTTGCATTTGGCAATGAGGGAAGACTAAGAATTCCGTGAAAGGCTGTTTGAAAAGCAGAAGACTAAGAAGCCAGTTAATGGTTAGCATATAATTTAATAATCAGCCTTCGTTCCAGACAAAGCTAACTAAATGTTATATAATAGA
This sequence comes from Scopus umbretta, assembly GCA_013400535.1. Lineage (NCBI taxonomy): Eukaryota > Metazoa > Chordata > Aves > Pelecaniformes > Scopidae > Scopus > Scopus umbretta. The sequence continues at coordinate 22,597 of VZTL01012751.1, forward strand.
AGAATAAGGGAACACTTGATGTCTTTGAAACACAAATGTTATATAAGTGCAAGGAAATAATTTACTACTTTTTAAATTAACTTGTGGGCTTCACTGTTGCAGTACATTTTGTACTAAATAAATACCGTATTTATTCATATAATTATTATGTATAAAAGCATGAACAGTTTTATAAAGAATACTTTCTGGTATTGCACTAACTAAGGTGAAACTAGGAGTGTTAGTCATCCTTATGTTTAAGAAATAAAATGCCCCATTAGTCTTAGAAAGAGTGAATTATTCTATTGTGATAGAATTTGGAAATTATAGGTATTTTTTTATGTATTGAATGTTAAGCATTTATCCCAGCTAACCTGAAAAGCCCAGCTGTGTTATTCCTGTCTTCCCTCAAATGTAAAGAAAAAAAGGTTAGCGGTGTTTCAGATCATAGCATGTGTTGACTTGCGCTGTGAAGTTGGTTAGGTTATTCATCTCCACTGCCATGGGTCTAGGTCACTAGCTTAGAAGGTTTGACTAGAGGACCTCTTGAGGTCCCTTCTAACCTAACTTACCCTATGAATTTTTCTATGTTCCTCAGTCATTTTAACTAAGAACCCGGCTTCGTCCACATTAATGGACATTTAGTTCAGCTCCTGAAATTTATCTCCCAATTTCCTCTGCATTCCTGTGCTTTAGTTCACACCGGGACAGGTGACCTGGATGAGACAAAACTGGAAGATGCACCCTGGGAGTGCACTTACAGAGTATTACAGTTGCAACAGGGCATTCAGTCCATGGGACTGCACCAGAGCTAGTCCAAGTTAAAACATGCTGCAAATATGTACAGTGCGGATGTTGGTCCTCAGCACAAACTGCTGGTGCTCTGCAGATCCAGTCCTGTTGGCCTGTGTTACTTGTTAATGCGGACATAGCTAGGGCTGGCAGTAATGAATGCAAGCCTCCAGGCTCAGTGTACAAAAGAATCCACAAAATACAAACCAAACATTGTTACAGTATCTTCTGAAAGTGAAGCGGATTTACCTCCCTAACTTTTTAGAAGAAATTCCAGTCTGTTTGCACGCAGAACAGTGCAAGTACCAAAATAGTCATTTAACAGAGTTCATACAGGACCACAGAAATAATTTAGAACATTTCTACTACAGGGTTGTACAGTTTTCAAAAGATTAATTTTCCTTTTTTATTTCTTTCTCTTGGAAGTGTTACACCGACTCTGTACAACTATGTATAAATACTATAAGTATTGAGTATAAATTTACTTAACCTTCTAAAATAGACATTATATGTCCAGAACATAGCTACAGTTATTGTGAAAAAATCTAATATTGACAGCATTTGAAATAAAAATGCCTCATATTACCAGCAAGACTAATTGCTATTTCTGATGAATCTCCCATTTTTAAAATGGCCCAATTCACAAAAATAGGTTACTAGAAATCATTCAGAATGCTAGTAAACATTTGAGATCGCATGCATTCAAGCTTCATCTGAAAAAGTCCGTGCTTAGTGTTGCTTTTCAAAAAGAAGCAGTAGTGCTGAACATCTTACTATTTCACCTCTAAAGTTACTGGACCGTATCATAGTAAGAGCAATCAATATTGGTTAATAGGCCAGATCTGTGTTATTAGTATTCTTTACAACCTTGACATACTTCATTTTATGTACAGATTGCCTATGAAAACTTGGGCTTATATCTTGTCTAGACAATGCCTTACATGGCCATTCAAATTAATAATGTGCCAGAATTATCCTATGCTTAATGCAGCTGTGCTCTGTATTGACTCTGAAAATTAAATTTACTTCATGGTGCCTATTGACAGCTGGGTCTCAAGCATATTTAATGGATTTGAATGGAGTTTGGGCTGTGGCTTATGCCTCCAAGCAAAATGTTGATAGCTAATAATTTTCATTAGAAGTGAGAGTGTTTATCTATAAACGTTGCATTTCTCAGTATATGAAGTCAGCATAAAAAGAGTTTAAGATCACCTTTCAGTTCACTCACAGCACCCAGAAGTAATCAAGAGAAAAGAAAAATAACCTGTTTGCTGTCTTTAAATACAATTCGTTGGCTTATTAACAATGTATTTGCAAATATGTGGTAAGGGAATCCTATTCTAGTCAAGAAAAATAACTTTAGTTCCAAGAAGGCAGAGACAATACCTCAAGTTGCGTCTGAACATAATGAAAAACCTCATACATAATATATTTATTGACAGCCCTGGAAATTGAACTTCTTTATTTATTGACAGCCTAGATACAGCATAGGCAGCGCAAGTTTCTTTCAGTGCTCAGCCAACATACTTTTTGCATGGACAGAAGAAACTACTTTTTCTGAAGGAAACAGAATTTATTCACCATATCCAGCTGTTCTTTGGATTATCTATGAAATGTCCAACAAAGGTGTAAGCCAGTACCAATTTTTCTCGTCACTTTTCTACTCCAGAATACGTTCTCAAGAGGCACCTAATAGAAACAAATTTTACTTGCTACTAATACGAGACTGACTTCTGCCACTAAATCTACAGGTAGACAGTTACACATCTAATTACTGGGAAGGCTAAAAGCCTCTTAAGTAAATAACCGGACAAACCAGACAACTTCCTTTTTATAATTGATATCAAAATTGATTCTTTTAGTTCTAACAGCCATCACGTAAAAAAGCAAAATTGACATTTTTTGCCCTCCCCAATTTCTTGCCACATGGCTTGGTAGAGTTACAGTGCAAATGGCAGTATTTGCTTGAGATAAGGCATAAAGGCTGCATGACATTTTTTTATTCCTGATCTCCAATCCTTCTTAAGTCTGAAATTATCACTTTTAAAATTTTTTTTTTTAACATTTCTGCCAATTTAAGCACAGGAAGAGTGAAAAACATGCTTTCTAACTTTCATTTGATAATAAACTTACTTGGACAATATGACAAGGAAAAATATTAAAGCTGGAAAATTGAAAAATGAGAGGATAGACCTCCATAATGGCAGGCTGCAAGTCTGCATTACATTTTGCACAAGACGTTTTCCTAAACTTAGAAAACAGCTTAGGAAGGACTGCACTAGGCTTTAGCAGAAAGCAAAGCAGGCCTGAAATTCAGGTGCAAGTTCCACATGCTCTAGCAGGCTTTGTGAAGTACATTAGCAGATACCCTGGCAGTTTACCTTACACACAGCAAAACTGTTCCTATTTGGGACCTTCCAAAATGTGTTGTGTGCAGTACAAACCACTGAAAAAAGTTTATTTCTGTTTTTGCTTGTTTCATCTCTTTTTGCTACAGATGCTAACACATTATATACAAAAGTCTGTGATAAGACCAAGAAAGAAGTGTACATATTACAGATGTAATATCTCTACAGATGTATAACAGAGAAATGTTTCATGTACACACACATATAAATACATACATAGAGATACACATGCACATAAAGATACAGAATAATACATAAGCCAGAGAAATAAAACAGAGAAATGCATTATAAATAGAAAACAAGTATGACACCTAGCTTGGCTTCCTAGGAACAGTCAGAAACAACTGCAGTCTCTGACTCACATTGCAGGCAGCAATGATTTGAAAAAAAAAAGGAGTAATAGTTTGATGTGAAAGAATGTTTAAAAGATTAATCAAAGTTGCAGGCTATAATGTATATAAAGGTTAAGGATGGGCAGTGATGTACGGGCCAACATGCTGCTGAATGGCAATTAAAAACAAAGCAAGAAAGCATGACGTTACCAGCTGGCACATCCTCCATAGGATATATTCCATGGTCTTAGATGAGACGTGCTGTAAAGCAAACATAAAAAACCTTCACAGATAACCTTAATTTTCACATTTTCTTCTTTTGGATGGTTCACCTTACAGTTCAAGCATCTTAGGGATTGCTAATATCTTTAATTGGAAATGTTTTTTTTGAAGATAAGTTCCTAGAAGATTCTTACTCTTGGACTTTCCGTTGAATTCACCCCTAATGAGAAGAAGGGGTTTGCCTCCTTACAGAGCAAAACTAGGTTGTACACCATGAATCTTTCATATACCCCAAGATTGGAGAGATCTGATTGAATTTACAAGCTTTTTAAGCCAGGATCCCATGACCGCAGCCCCACTTCCTGATGACACAAGCTGACTGCAATTGTCTTTCCTTCTACAGCATTGTTTCTGCAAGAAACTGCAAGAATAGTGTGCCTCTCTCTGACAAAAGTACTTGGATGTGTCTTTTATGCTCTCTGAGTTATTTTGATTGCTGGTGGTCCTGCTATGCATTTTGCCTCTCCAACAATCTGCACAGACCCCAGCTTTATGCAGAAGTCCAAAGAGCACAATCCCATACCTCTTTTGTATTGAGCAGCATTATTTGTAACCTGAAATGTATGGTTTTTCTTACATTATACAAATCAAGAAGCTATTGAGGTTGATCTTATTGGAAAACGAGTGACTTTTAACCCATGGAGACAAAAGTGAATGTGTTTCAATACACAGGGTGAAACGCTGGTTGGACAATATAGTCTCTTTTTGGTAAAATGTTGATATTACTAATGGTGTTTCTTGATGCCAAAATGTCTCTTCCTGTGACTCTAAGCAAACAAAAGAACAGAGATTGTTTCAGTAACACTGTCAGAACTGTCCAACTTGTTTAATTACGGTTTTTCATTCTTAAGTTGAAACCCAGGAAACTCAGCTAGTCTTCACAAACACAAAAGAAAGTCACCATTTTTTTTTCCTTTTTATGCCCTTACCTTTAGAAAAGTAGCAAACCTACCAAAACTGTCTTCTTTAAAATTTTGCCACTGCTAATGATGGATGAAGTACATCATATAAAAGTGAAAACGTGTCTCAAAAGAGTACCTTAATAGCAGATTTCCCTCCTGCAAATGTCAGCAGTTTTTTTCCTCCTTTCCTTTACCTTTTTTTCCTTTCTCTCTCCTTTCTTTTCTTTCCATGGGGAAAAAAAGCCCCTTAGCCTTTTGGGGCTTGCCTTGTGATGGAGTGATAAAGCAGGACTAGATTCTATAGATTCCACATATTTCAAATGACAGGAATTAGGAGTTTTATTTTCAACTCATGGAAGTAAGCCTGGTTTCTAATTTTATACAATAGCCATACTGTGACACTCTGTGACTTGAAATTTCCATGGCACATATACTTTTAAAGTCGAGACAACTAAGACATTCCTTTTATGCTATTTTGCTCTTCCATAGCTACAGAAAACAATAGCTACGAACTTTTAATTAATTTCTATAATACAGATCCTGATAACATCCACTCATGGGCCATTTTTAATTTTGAAATAAAAGAAACTAAATAAAATAATTTCCTAATAGCTATAATAGATTCCGGTTTGCTAGAACACACAATTTAATGAACTACTGACAGCACTGAAAATTTTACTAATTGTGAGCAGTTTTTTCTTCCCACTCTCTACTCCCAGCTCACCAGCTTCCTGGACAAACCAGGGTCCCCACCATACAGGAGAAGACGAAAAACTGTTGAAGGCTATGGAGCATAAGATGGGTTGTAGAAAATGCATCCTTGCCTCCTCTTTGGATGGTGTAATCACTTCTTCTTTATCACCAGATCCCCACTGCACAGCTCCATTTTCTATTTGAATCTTGCCTGTAAAATACAAGTCAGTCACTAAACTGAAAAACAGTAAATAAATAAATTATGCACATATTTGATATGAGACAGATTTCAATAGTTTGGGGAGGACCTCAAAGGAAGCTGATGCTGTATGTAGCAGCACTCCTGTAAAACAGTGACTAGGACATGTGTTGGTGTCTTGGATTTTCTAATGAAGTTTGCTTTTATGTCCCTTTAAATCCTCCTAAAAATTAAGTATATTGTTTATAATTTCACCTGCATTACTTCCAATCTCCAGATGGATTTTATTTGCATAAGAGTTCCCAGGAGGGCTTTGCTATAAAGAAGCCTTGCTGAACAAATTACAGAACTAATCATTTCTTTAAACAGGCATTTGTAAATAAAATAAAAGATCTATACAATATGTCAGATGTGAAAGGTTAGCCACCGTGCACAATAACAAAATAATTTAATTTTAAGTAAATGACTTTGCCTTAATTAATTAGGAGGTGAACTGAGCCTCAACTCCCAACATAGTTAAGGGAGAATACTCACACTTATGCCAAAAAGCAGACTGTAAAAAAATGTGAGGCTGAAAACCACTTTCCCTTCACTACCTAGTGCAAGCCTAAAGTTTCTGCAAGCAGGGGAAGCTCTTAGAGTCAGCTTTTGAGGCTGCTTTGTATCACTACATGAATGACAGGAAAGTGGCTATAAAGACTACAGAATGGACACTTATGTGCTTTATTTGACCTTTAGATATGGTTCCCCATCACGAAGGAGAGCCTTCAAAGGTAGCAAGGTGACAGAAACAACAGGATTAAATCTCTAACTACTGGCAAGCATCTAGAGTGAAGTTCAACAACACATTTGAGATTCTTTTTTTTTTTTTTTCAATAGTATCTGTACTGGCCGGTGCAAGTATCAGATTTAAACCCTCACATTTAAATTGCTGCATATGGGAACAAAAGAATTGACAAAAATCCTCATAAGGTATCTATCTTGATTATTTTCTACCCTGAAACTTTTTGGGAAATCATTGTCATGACTGTCATTTGGAACTACAGTCACAGTCCTGTAAGCAGGTCCACATGTGACTGGTGATACCTCTAGGGACTTCCAGTAAATCCTATAGACTCTTCAGAAAGGCAGAATTACTCATGTGCATAATTACCTGAAGGACAGATAATTATCTAATAGTAGTTTCTTTTAGTCTGAAGTTTTAAAGCATTGATTTATAATAGTAACAGTGTATCCCTTTTAGTAGAATATTATTGCAATTGGCCTAATATGTGGTTTTTATCTTTTATCTCCCAAGGCCTGAGGAATGGAGGGAGGGAGGAAGGAGAGGGCAGAAAAACAGTAAACCGGTGACTGCTCTTATCTTTGACATGCTGTGAATAGACAGGATATTAGACTAATACCCACAAAATCACAGATAAATGATTATCTTGTCTTGATTACTACTGCCCTTTAACAGGCTCCTCTTTTTAGCCAAAGACATTAGTTCTAATTTATTTGACACAAATTTCAAGGCCTTCTGCCAAGAGGAGAGCAAAAGCTTCATGAAAATGTTCTTAGCATAAATTTGGGACATCACTTGTAAAATGAGTCGATAAAAAGAAAGAAAGGCCTTTCTACTGAAACCAGAGGATCTCCCAACTTAAAGCAATTCTGGTTTCTATATTTTACCATGTATTTATAATAAAGACTTAACTCACCTTTGATGTGAACTTCCTAGCAAAAGCTGAGGCTTAGAGACTGTCTGTATTATAAGCACTTAATCATAAAGTACAGGAGAGCACACTTCATACTTTCATATGATTTATTTCCTTACAGAATAACCTTTAGGAACAAGAAGCCGTTCATTTTTTCTGCTGTGTTTCTGTGCTAATTAATTTTCAAGAAGAGTCAACACTTTATTTCAGCTGCCAGGGAAATTATTTGCCTTGCTGTAGGAAAACGCATCACTGTATTATGAACCTCACTCGCTGTTGGCGATGTTCCTAACAGCCCATGATGTCGGTCAATAATGTCAGTATTACTTTGTTATATGTATTTTAAAAACTTTTATTTTAAAAACTTTTTTTTTTAACTTTTTGGATCCATTTCTACTGAGTGATATGTGCTATCACATTCACAGTTACACAGGTTTATCTTGGAGCAGTTAGTTTGGCTTGAGTTTTGTTTGGTTGGTTTTACTTTTTTTTGTACTTCTAACGTTGAGTGCATAAGAACTGAATGCATTAAGAAGTATATTCTGCCTTTCTTATTACCAGAGGTCCCTGGGTGAGGAGGAAGGTGAGTGCAGGGGGATTCTCCAGTCCAGCAGTGCATTTGCAGTTACCGCAGTTATTGTTTTCATCTTCATTTTGGCTGGTTTCTGTTTTATGTTATTCCTAAGCAGCTTTGTGTGTAATGAGGCTATTGTTCAATAACAGGAAGCCACAGTTTCTCTCCTTCTGCTGTAACTTGTTTGGGCCCTGGTACCTGTAGTCCTTCTCATATTCAACCCACACTACCTTTCATCTTAGAATTATGGAATAATTTGTGTTGGGAGAGACCTCAGGTAATCCAGCCTCCTGCTCCAAGCAGAGCTAACTTCAAGGTTAGATCATGTTCATCGGGGTCTTGTCCAGCTGAATTTAACCGTCTCCAGTCTCTAGTTTTAGAAAAGCAAAAGTAGGAATTCTTCCAAAGGCACAACTTAAAGAGACATAGTGGCTACTTCAAGCCAACTAATTTATTACAGTTTGACTTCTGCATACATACAGTAGGACCAAATCAATAAAGACAAGCACTTTAACTAATATCTGAGTATTTCGGAAATACTTGAAATTTACTAAGGGTCTAGAAGGAAAAGAGTGAACATTATTAGTTGAGTAAGAAGTTTCAAGTAGACTACTTGTCATTTTTTTTGGACTTCATTCAGAAGAAGCACTCATGAATATTCCCATCAAAGCAGTCTTCTCCAGAAATGATAAAATATATTTCAACTCTAGCCTTGATTCTGAAAAGACTCAGATGTCTGATTAAATTCAGGGATTGGGAGTAGTTCCACTGAAATAATCCAGCTACTAAAAATCCCTATGAAATTAAATCAAGGAAATAGTTTTGAAACCCTTAAATATAATTTCTGCTTTTATTCACGGAAGGTAAGAATTATCTGATTAGAAAATAACAGAAAAGAAGAGAGAGATATTAATTCTTATTTTCTAAATCACATGCAATTTTCTTTATATAGTTTATGATATTTTCATCAGGCTTCTGATACAAAGACCAAATTTAGGTACCTGTAAACTGGCTATCATTTTCACTTGGACCCAAATCCTCACTTGCTTATCCATTGAAATTTCTCTTCACCTAATTGGAAGCTTTCTGTGCTTAAGGAGTAAAAGCTAACTGAAGAGTTATTTTCAGAAAAAAAAAAAAAAAAAAGTTTAATATTTAATTCAAGTATTTATGAGTAAGAAAGGCAATTTACTACAAATGCTAACAATAACATGTTAACATTGAGACTTGTCATAGTTAACGACTGAAGTTTTCGAAGACAATTGTTTAACAGCTTTGCGCAATAGGAAGCAAGAGGGTTTGGAATAATATTATTTATTTGGATTAAATACCACATAAGTGAAATTTGCCTGAAGTAAAATTATACTGAATAGAAAATAGAAGCTGAACTGATTGCCTTTAATAAATCTAAAGGTTGAACAGTCAAACCTTAACTGAAGAATACAGAGGAAACATTCATCCGGTTCTTTGTTAGAGATTCTTTTTAGGAATTTGCCAGAATAGTCATAATAAGAGGTGTAATTAAGCAATCAGCCTTTTCAGAGATACATCTGTAATAACTGCCAACAATGAAGTGTCTTATTGTGGATTATACTTCCTGCAATTTAAGAAAAACAACTGTAATTGTAAGTAAAGCTTATGGCATCATACCTCATGTTTACACAGGTGTGATGTTATAATTTATCAGACTGAAAGCTTTCTTTAACACAAGAACAGTAAAAACATACCTTACAACATTGCCAGAAGTAATTGGATGGTTAATGAACAAGTGTATTCACCTGTTCAGAAACAGCTCTGCATGCAATGTCTATGCTCCATCACTTAAATCAAAGTGCTTTGAGCATGGAGGTAAAGTTAAGCCTTTTTGGACTCTTCTGGCTGGTCAGTTTTGTATTATTGACAAATCTGCTGCCGCTGGTTGCCAAATATGTGCATGGCCAGTGCGGCCTGTGGTGGGAGCAGCCAGCTCACATTGTCTCCTTTTGTGTCAGTGTTTCTGGGCAGGGAGAAGTGTTCCTGTTGAAGGAGCTGATGGTGATCGCACACAGGGAGCCAGCTAGCAGCCGGGAGCAGCAGCAGCTACTGGCATCGCCCAGTACACTGAGGCTGCCACCGATATCTATTGTCGGGGAACTGCCTGGCTGGGCCAGCCAGAAGAAGGTGGCAGCAGCTCACAAGGCATTTGCAAGCTCTCCTCTGTGCTTGTCAATGTGGGCTGGAACTGGTAAGAAGCTGGTTTAGGGTGAAGAGTGCTTGGCCATCATGCAACCACTCAGTCGCATCCCATTTCCCACCAGCAGCCAAGCACCCATTTAGTCCATAGTATTCCCTCCTTCCACACTCAGCTTTGCTGTTTCATGGTACACCTGATATAAAGAATACCTCACTGGCATCCTTCCATCTTGCTTGTAATTATGTATACCACCTCCTCTCCATTTGTCCTGGACGCCAGGGACATTTGTCCTTGGACACCAACTCCTTCGGTGGGAAAGCATTTGTATATTTTTTGCTGCCTCTGGCCTATGCTATAGAGCAGTTTTAAGCTTCTGTTCTCATCTACAGTGGAAGAGCCTGGAGACACAAAACAACATCTAGAAATGTGATCTTTACCTATATATATTAGCAGCAAGGGAGCAGAAGACTATACTTTCGGAATAAAAATTTAAGAGAATCTCATTCACTGGCCAGTGCTGAAGCAAAAGAGCTTGTCTTTTAGTTTAGTGACACATCATCCTTTTTAAAGGTAATAGTGGCAATTATAGTAACGGTTCTTGCATTGGGAAATTTTAATTTTTGCAGGACCCTGACCTTGAGATTGTTGGCAATCAGTCAACTGTCCCACAAAGGTAAAAGAAGATATCCTAAGACAAGATATTTTTACTCATTTTCAGAAATAAAATGTGGAGCTTAATGCTTGTAATATTTCCAGAAAAAAATATTATAAAATACTAAATTAAGCACTCTGACATTATACATTCTTGACTTCCAGTGATTAAAATGTTGGCTGTACCTGATCTATGGCACTAAATCCAAATGTGTAAACCCATGAAGTAAACATAAAGATTTTTCTATTATCTTTATTTTACATGCAAACTTTAGGCCAGATTCTCAGCTACTGTACTTTAGCTCTTTCTCCCTCAATACAGATTTACTGTTGTTACCACTTTAGGACTGTGTTTAAAAATGTGTTTTCAGCATTTTCTTGTTGCTTTTTTTTTTTTTCCTAAATGCAGTAAAGAATGGAGCAGACTTATGGGGAGAAAGAGTGGAAGATCATTCTGATATTCAGACACATTACTTGTGTCTGAAGCTCTTCCATCTTTAATTTTTTTTTTTATTTTGTCAGTTTCATATCTTAGATATGATAGTATCATTAGACAAAGTTTCAGCAAGGTGAATACCTCCTATGTACTAATACATGCACACACATACAGAGATGTAAGTATATGCAGCCTTCCAGCCTATTGCATCTTTGCTCTCTGACCTCCACTACACCCAGCTTAGATTAACTCCGAGAAGAGGTACAAGTATAATAGGAAACAATGATACATCTGGTAGCAGTAGGGTTGTGTATTTAAGGGACTCCTTTTGTTTGTAGTACAGCAGAACTGAACTGGTCAGGGAAAATTGTGAAGGACTGGCTAGATTATTTAGCACTTTTCATTTTAAATTAGTTCTCTATTGATATTTTATCTGGGAGTCCAAACCACAGATTAAGAAATAATCTGCAATCGTGAAACAAAGCTGCTCTTTTTGCCACAAAAGGTTTACAAAGCAAATTTAGGTCCATTCCCTTTGCCAACACCGATCTGACACTTAAAACCTCAGTATTAAAGACACATTCTATTTTGATCTTCCCAGGATCGTCTTTGTCAACAACATGTACATCGTTAGAGCTAACCAAAAAAACCCGGAGATTAAATATATGGCATTGCATCCCTTTTACCCTTTTAATATGTTGATTGTTCACTTGCACCTAGTCAGGCAATTAAATCTGATAATAATCTCTCACCCCCTTCTGAGAACTCCTGGAGCACCAGCCTGTTGTCGCAGATGACCTGAATCTGTCATGTTGTAAGGAAGGGTGGCATCAACTCCTAATGTTAGAGTGAGACAAGAAAGGGATCTAGGTTTTCATTAGTTCAGCCCATTTTTTTCCATATTTTCAACACAGCTTAAAGGAATTCAAGGAAATTTAGTGGGTCCCTGAATCTAACGTGCAGTCTGTATTCCTAAACTTGGAGAGTCTCTCTTGGTGGGAAAAAGAGGTGAGAAACTGGAAACTACCTACAAAAATGTTAATAAAATTGTGGAAAGAAATAATTTGTTGTGCATATGTTGTTGTATGTTCTTTTAAAATATTTTAATAACAACTAATTGGCCAGTTAAATTAATATGGGTATACGGAGCCAAAAAATTCCAGGCATGTGAAAATAAGCAGTTTAACTACATCATGCTGAAGTGAAGAAAGAGCAACTGGCTGCACACCACGAACTATACAAATGCCAACAGTAACAGAGAGTATGTGTAAATGGAACACGAATAAAGGATCATAAACAGTAATTTAAAAAAAATGTGTAGTCTACAGTGTTCTGTTTCAAGATTAGGTTAATTGAATGTGAAATGTTAGTTTAAGGGGAAAAAGTGATAGATTAAGATTCACAAATCCTGAAGATCAGTGAGTTAAGGAATACTGGCATAGCTATAAAATAAATTTGACCCAAGAGCAGGCAGATAATCATAAGCTCCTTTATCTTCTGGACCTTTGAGTTTAGTGCTTTATTTTTTACTTTACTCTTTGAAAAATAGATTTTAAAGATTTACATACTCGCCACAGAATAATATCTTAAACATGTCTGGATAAAATTATGACTTAAAGGAATTCAGCCATGATAGTCCATGTATTGAAGAACCTGCCATAACAAATTTTAATTCATAATTGTTATTGAATAGCAAAGACAGATTTAATTATCTCCATTATTGACCTGTTCTAAGCAAGTACTTTATGTTATAAATCCACACATTATTGCCAAAGAGGAGGCTGAATGCATAAATTCTCTGCCAGTTCTCTCAGCAGGTTCTTTATGCCACAGGAAAACTTCTAAAGGAATAAAATATGTCCAGCTTCCTCCAGCTCACCTAGCTATAGTACAGACACAGATTTGTCAGGGTTGCAGGCCCACAAAAAATAAAATTATTATTTGGGGATTCACGAGAGTTAAATAAGTCAAAAACTGAAATATTGTATAAGCTCGATTAAAAATTCAGTGGTGAAAAAGTGTTTTTGATTGGTTGTGGCACTGGACATCAATTACACAGAAATCCTTCAGCAGCTCTGCCATTCAAACCCATCTGTTCCACAGTCATCTCAAGGAGTGATGACACTGTGTGAAAACAGGTAAAATGTGGGATTCTTTTTCTTTGCTGGAGAAAAGAAAAGGGGGATAAAATAGCAACGATGACCTTGGTACAGGACATTTCCTGGGGAATTGATGACCGCCGTGGACCATCAACTCTCCCAGCTAGTCATTAATCCCCAGGAAATGCCCTGTGTCTGCCTTGTTATTGCTTAATTCAATTATTTGTGGTTGTGGCATTTATTCTGTGAATATTTTATTGCTCAATCTGCTCTCTGTCTTACCTCTGCTTCTCTTAAAGTCCATCTCACTGGTGCAGACTGGCTCAGCTCAAGAGAACCTCACATTTGCCGGAACAGACTATGGTTTACACATTTCTGTGTACCTGCTATTTCATTAAGATACAACAGCTAGAATGGAGTAATAAAAAGTGTACTTTTTCTACCTATCTTAGGAACTTCATAAATTGCAATTACCAAACAATGTAGGTGGAATCAAGTTTTACTGGGCATATACATTGCACATATACAAGCACCATAACAAAAACAATTGATCCTGCTACTTGAAATGTCGTCATTATACTGAGAGATTTTTAGGTATGCCGGGATGATAGGATGCTACAATAAAGGTAGAAAATAGGATGGTGTGATTACTTTTTGTTAGTTTGTTTTTTTTCTCCTGCCTTGTATCACTCTTGTTCTTATTTTGTGTTCTGAGGATGCAGCATATCAAGCATTTCACCATCAGCCTTGTTGTTTCTTGCTTAACACTGCATCTCAATGTTTATTCCTCCCCTTATTTCTGGCAGTGGGGCTGTTCGATGGGGAACCAGGAAGATAAGGGAGCTGGATTTTAAAAGCCTGCAGAAAAAACAAGGCTAGTTTTAACCCCTGCAATCCATTTCACCAAACAGCCACACAAATAGTTGTACCAGCACAATGGAGGGACTTGTCTGGAGCCAGGAAGGAGTGGTGAGGTTTAGCCAGCCTGCCACGGAAAGAAACGCTCCTTTAATTGCAGTCTGAGAGTTGTATTCTCTTCTACACTAAAGGCCTCCACAGTGCTTTGACTGTTTGAAGGAGCCTTTAAACAAGTCTAAATATAATCTATGTTTATGTTACTACTAATGTGGAAGAAAGAGGACATTTCTGAAACAGTTGAAAAACATAGGCATACAAACATAAATTACTAGACAGCATCTGATCATTCAATCACAACGTATGAACAGAGATCCATCGGACCAGATGGGATGTATGCAAGAGTGTTGAAGGAGTCAGCCAATGTCATCATAAGAATACTGTGCCGTCTTTTGAAGTTCATGGCAATTGAGCAAGGTCAATAAGAACTGGAATAAAGTTAGTGGGAACCAGAAGAAAGCTGACAAGAAACCCATGAAATTCAACAAGATCAAATGCGAAGCCTTGTGTCTGGTAGAGAGTAACTGCTGACATCAGTACAGGCTGGGGACCAACTGTCGGGCAAACAGCTCTGCAGAAAAGGATCTGCAGGTCATGATGGACAGCAGGTTGAACATGAGTCAGCAATGCAGCAGCAAGGAAGAAGCAAAGATCAGCTGCATCTTAGGTTGTATTACAAAGACTGCAGCCAGCAGATCTGGAGAATTTGTCCTTCCCTACCATTTCATACTTTTGGAGGCTGCATCTGGACTGCTTTGTTCAGTTCTGGTCTCCCCAGTACAATAAAAATATTGACTTATTTGAGCCAGTGTAGTGGAAGCACCAAAATGGTTTACAGCTGGAGCATGTGACATATGAGGAGAGGCTAAGAGAACTGGGTTTAGTCAGCCTGGAGAAGAGAAAGCTAAAGGGAGACCCTATTGCAGTTTGCAACTGCATTAATCAGAGGATGCAGTTAAAAGAGCCAGAAGCTTCCCAGAGGTGCACCATGACAGTCCAGAGGCCACAGATACAAGCTAAAATATGGGAAATTCTGATTAAATATACAGAAAATTGTTTTATTGTGCAGATGGTCAAATACTGAAGCAGTCTGCCCAGAGAGGTTGTAGAGTCCCCATCCTTGTAGGTTTTCAAGACTCAACAGGATAAGATCCTGAGAAACCTTTGTCAAATTAGACCTGCTCTGAGCAGGGAGTTGGACTGTATGACCTCAAGTGGTTCCTCTTAAATTATTCTGAGTCTATGATTCCAAAGCCATATTTGAAATAACATGAGGACAATGTTTCAAGCACAGGTACCTAAATGGCATGGATATAACTATTTGAAATCACTGGGGTTAGTGTATCTCCTTCCCTTTCTTAACTAAAAGTCCATCCCCAGGGAGTAAATCTTGAATTGTAAAATTTCCATTGAGTTCTGTGTTATCCACACTTAAAAGTTCATGTTAACACAGTTTAATAGCTTAAAGACAGCTATCCTTGCTAGTAATTAAACATTGCCTATAGTGGATTGGCATGTTGTCATGCCGCATACTATGAGAAGGAAAAAGTAGTAATTTTGTATTTGCATTTTTGCTATACTGTTAGCCTTCAGATCGTAAAATTCAAAACAAGATTTTTGGAAATGTGGTAGAAATTGGTTTTGCTTTCTTCTTGATATCATTGTCACACACAAGAAAATGCAGGAGTTATTTGCTAGGAAGTAACATTGCTTTGCATCAAGACTGAACACTGTTGGAGCACCTAATTTCCTTGAGATCCTTTGAAGCAGTGCCTAGCGTACATTTTTTCCATATTCTATTGTTTGCTTGCTACCGGCAACCCCAGGGATGATCTCTATGCCTCCCATGCCACCTTTCATGTTCAGAGGAGTCAGTGAACTAACTGCAAATCCCATCAGAAATTTTGTAAACCCTGTGCAGGTTTATAGATACAACTCTTACCTTTCTCAAAACTTGAGTGGCAGGTCCAAGGATGATTATCTGTCCCATCCCATTTGATGCAACTAGACAGACAGACACCACCAGGATGGGTGATTGAGCTCAGTCCCCAAAAATCTCAGTTCTGCCCATTAAATGTTTATAATCTCCATTCTGCTCATTTCAGTTTTTCATTAATATCACTAAAGAGGGCATGAATCTGAAGTATAGGATTGGAACTCAGAAGATTTATTCTCTGGTCCAAACTCTGTAGCAAATTTCTGTATGACTTCTTGCAACTCACTATACATTACTTGGTTCCTTAACTTGAAAAGATAGAAAAAAAAAAACAGCAAAATACTGCTCATCCACTTTTAAGCT
>VZTL01012755.1:514-16398 GCA_013400535.1 Scopus umbretta
TGAGGTGTTCAGAAGACTCAACTAGACAGGTCCCTGAGCAACCCTTTCTGATTAGACCAGCTTTGAGCAGGGGGTGGGACTAGATGACCTCCAGAGGTCCCTTCCCTTCCAACCTAACTTATTTTTCAATTCTCTGATTCTATGAAAACACAGAGATACGGTCTGATATGTGATACACATGGATACAAGTGGCTCTTGAGGTGAAGTGTTAAGTTCCTTACTGTATATTGTCCAAAAGGATCCTCTGAGAGAGCTGCAAGAATTAAAGTGTGTAAGATGCATGTGGGATCATGAAACTGGACTGCAGAGTCCTTTTTTTTTTTTTTTCTTTAAAAAAAAAAAGCCACAAAAATTGAAGAAGTCAGAAAGGTTAATAGAAGCCACTGCAAGCCTGAGGATGTATCCAAGAGGTATGCAAATAAAGCCTGGAGCAGCAGTTTCCATACTTTCCTCCATGGGCCATCATGGAGGGTGCAGAAGCCGATATGGGATATGTCATATGTTGTTCGACACAGTAGGAGAGGGATATGATGCCTGAAAGGAGCATTTTGAATTCAGTCTGTGCATCCACCGTAGAGCGTAATCATATTCTTGCAGATCATAGCTGGAACAGCAGTAATAGAAAACCTCCTTTTGTTTCCACTGAAAGTGGAAGCAGCTCCTAAAAGTGAACCACCTAATGCCAGCTAAATTAAAAAAAAGGAAAGCATTTGGAATAATGCACAAATAATAAGTGGGCAGCAATCTAGAAAAAAGTAGTTCATTTTATGTGTTCAACATATTTGCAATGATATTTAATTACTGTTATGAGAGCTTGGAAAATCTGAAGGCAAGTACACTTTAAATCACGGTAAGTGAACACTTTTATTTATCTTGAGAAGGGTTGTCTTGCTTTTCTCTTGATTGTGCTGGCAGAAGGAAGGTGACAGAAGCAAGGGGGCTGCCTCCTTCCACCGCAGAAAAGACTTTATTTTCTCAGTGCCTTAGTTGCAGGCTTCTTAATTTTTCTGTCAGAAGAAATTTCATTTCACTTGACTTAGGTCACGACTACAGAAAAATTTTGACTAGAGCGATGTGAGAGAAATGTGGTATTCCAAGCTTAGGCTGACTGAAGATCTTGCAGTGGATCCGACACAATTTATAAGGGGCCTTTTCAGCCTGGGTAAATGAAAAAATCAAATCTGGCAGTAAATATCAAGGTCCTTTTGGTCTTTTTTCGTAACTTATTAACATATAATAGAATTTACTCTTGCAATGAGAATAAATGCACTTGGGAACCAAAATGGCTTTTGGACTGTAGTTTGCCAGGCATAGAACCTAGATTTAATCATTGGGATACAGAGCTTTCTTTCTTTCTTTAGGTTAAGCCTAAGAAGAGACAAAGGGAAATATTTGTTGGTTGACCTCTGGCCGCAATACAAAATATAGAGAGAATAGTGATGAATCTCCAAAGCCTGCTGGCATAGTAAAGTGCTTGGTATTCTATGAAAAAACCATCATGTATTCCCTAAATAGTTCATTTTGTTTTCTAAAGTTCTGAAAAACTCGCTTTATTGAAATGCATGTTGTTGCATCGATTTTTCTAAAATACACCTTGTTATCTTTTCTTTGGTAATTGGTGACTGGTAATGACTTTGGCAATTTAACATGTTCTTGCAGACACTTTTCCCATTCCCCCAGATAACCGAAGTCAAGAGAGAGGGCCTGTCTGTCAATCTCTGATGCCTGTCAACCTGCTTGATTGACAGGTTTTGGTCCCTCAATAGAGACCATTTCTGCAGCCCCCATTCTGTTATTTTCTTCTTTCTTAATACTTGTGGGGAATGGTGTTTGCTTTATAATCTGTGTTTAAAATCCAACTTGGAATGAGGCCAGTTCCTAAGAAATTATCAAAGTCTTGTTAGCTTTGCATCAAGAAAATTCTCTGGAGAGTTTCTTAAGCTGTGATTCCACCTTCCAAAATTACCTTTGCTCAAAACCTAAGCTTCATTGTTCCTCCAGAATCCCCTTCAAAATCCAACAAAGAGGCTGTGAGGTCTGCCTAATATGTTTTGATATACGAAAAGTAATTTGTTCCTGCTTTACTTTATTTGGGAAGTTCTTGCTCATGGGATAACTGGCATAGAAATTTTTGCGTGTAAGAAATGTAGGGAAATAGGTAAGACTGGGAGCAGGGAAGGGGAGGGATATTCGCATTATGAGGAAAAACTCTAAAACAGAAAACAAGGAAAACTTCTAAAGGAAAGTGTAAACATGTTTACTAGTTAAAAAGGAAAGTAGTGAATCTGTCATTGTTCATCTCCAAAATTATGCATTCTAACAAGCATTCTAATGAACTTGGCATTAATTCACTTAATTGTGAATTAGGATTGTGCACTAGGATTGCTTCTGATGAAAGTTGTACTTAAAATTTAAGACTTTTTTATGAAAGAAGGGAGTGTGGGAACAGGTTTCTGTATTAGAAAATTATCTTAGATTTTGTGAAAAAATTTTTTACTCAAAAGCTAATTCTTTTAATTTTAAAAATAAGAAACAATTCAATGTGAGTGTAAAATCTGTTGCTGCTTCCATGATTTATGGAAGTAAATGTAACTGCTGTGTCAGTTAACTGCCTGTAGAATCAACAATATTGATGTAATTCCACTCGATGTAATTTGGACAGGAAGAGAAAGGAAACTAGGCGTGAAGAATTGCCATGTTGGGAGTCTGAAATACCTTAAAGGAAATACACTTACCAAATATGCTTACAAAGAAATAACCCCATAATGCCAAGGTTATTCTGATTAATCATGATATCAAAGGTACCTGTTGGTTCTTACAGGTATTCTCCTAGTCCCTGTACTCGTGCAACTAGGGTTTGAGCAGTGTGCTGAGCAAATGCCAGTGAATGTTTTGGTATTGTTAATTTATTTCACATTCACTGTTTAGAGGTTGAGGATGCTGCTATGGACAGATACAAGAGGTGGATGCCAGACTCCAGTGCCTTCTGTTGGGAAAAGACTGTGTGGTTTGTTGCATGGCTCTTTGTTCCTCTCAGCTGTTTACTGAAATGTAGGCCAAGAAACCCCACCAAACCCAAAAGGATATATTTTTTAAAACTAACGTACTTCTCTGATAGCTCTGTGATTATAACATCTGAGGTTGAACATAAAGAATAAACGATAACTAAACTTGGGTTTATTGTTTCCTATAACAAAAAATAGAATAAACAAACCTGTTCCCGGGTAGAGTCCAATAAGCTGGCAGGGAAATGGAAATAGATGGTTATAGACTGAGTGTGTGGATGTGTGTATGAATATCCATTTCTGTTACACAAGATGGACCTTGACATAGAATCATAGAATTATTAAGGTTGGAAAAGACCTCTGAGATCATCTAGTCCAACCGTCAACCCAAAACACCATGCCTACTAAGCCATGTCCTGGAGTGTCACATCCACACGTTTTTTGAACCCCTCCAGGGATGGGGACTCCACCATCTCCCTGGGCAGCCGGTTCCAGTGCCTCACATCTTGAACCCTGTTCTTGCTGTATAAATTGCTGAGCACCCTCAACTCTTTAAACGCGTAGAGCACTCAGTAATTCAAAAGAAATAGTCCTGTATATTCTCAGTTAAACTACCCGGTTGATGCCTCTGCCACAGCACGTACTAACCTGTTAACTTTTGGCCACGTGAACTGGTGATGGTGACCAGGCCAATAGTTGTAGGAAAAAAAAAAAAGAAATAACATATGCAACTGATGTGCTAGCAGATATTTACAGGGGCGGGGGGGAAGCAAATATAGGAAAAAGTATAATCCTTGGACTTTTTCCTGTGGTCCTCATTGCATGAATGACTATATAATATATTCTGTGTGTCAAGAAGAGAAAAATACCCCGGTATGATATGAAATGTTTGAGTGATATACCCCGTGCATCTTGGGTCTATTTAGTTGGTTGTGTTTGGATGTTGCTAACCTATTTTTCCAGAGAGTTACGCAGACTAGTTCAGGATAAAACCGAGCTCGTTCCCCACAGTGCTTTCTGCATAAAGTGGCCACAAGCCTCTACATCAGGGAATACAGATAGCACATAGGAATGACAATTTTATGGAACTAAGAGAAACCACATCTCCACTGTCATTTCCTTTGCGGGGGAATTCTTCCCTGTCCCTGCTGAACCCTTCAGACTTCTATAGTTCGGGGAAAGCTGTAATTTTCTAAGCTTCAGAATAGGGGGCAGTAAGGTCACAGTATTCCTTGAACATTTTTTGTTCTATTACTGCTGGACTACGTAGTGTTAAAATGATTTAGAATGACTGCATCTTGCTTT
Organism: Scopus umbretta; assembly: GCA_013400535.1. Classification (NCBI taxonomy): domain Eukaryota; kingdom Metazoa; phylum Chordata; class Aves; order Pelecaniformes; family Scopidae; genus Scopus; species Scopus umbretta. Next base: position 4,825 of record VZTL01012755.1, read on the forward strand.
TGAATCAGGACTCACCTCTCACACTATGGTAAGCTGACTATTGCAAGAGACGTAGTGGTGGACAAGGTGCAGACATTGCCTGCACCCACATTAAATAAGACCACTCCGAAACATTGTGGGTGGTACTTTTAAAATGTCTTATAAACCATGTTACACATTTAAAATAGATCCCACTGTACAAAGAATGGCAAAAAGCCAATTTATGCTTTCCCATTTGAACACAGAGGAGAAGCTAACAAATGTACACAGAAACACCTATCGTGGCTTTCTTGTAATCATGGGAACCTGCAGGAAAAGTCTCGTTTGCGCTATCAGTGATTACAGACTTGGTACCAGCCTGATGCACCAGGTCTGTGGAGATCACTGCCTTTATCCTTACAGAGAGGGTTACAGCATATGCTTTCTGTAGAATTGCTATACCCTTTCCTAAACTGAACAAGTGGAATAGTTTCAGAGGCCAGGTTCTCTTCTATCTCAAATTTCTAGAACAATCATTTGGCCTGGCATGGTTATGGTCTCTAAATGATGTCTGAGTCGTCAGGACATCACTGGTGCTACCAGTGCTTCATTTCTGGATGTTTTCTTTATCTAGAGCAGTATCTCTTGTGTTATGCCCTACTGAATTTTATGTGTAATTTTGTTCATTCTCCTACCCACCCCCCCTTTTTTTTTTAAAGATCGCATTAAAGGTACCAGTTGCTTTTCAGATTTATTTATCATGCTCTTGTATTCCCAGATGAAGTGAGCGGGAACTCTTGTTTTACTCCCTGTGCAGTTTGTTGTTTTGTATATGCGCATGAAATCTTTTTCCTTCTGAACTAAGCAGACCCAGTTTCTAATTATGCCTTGCAGTTAAATTCCTGCTGGCTTGGCACCGTTTTTGTGACCCATCTTTGAATTCTTTCTCTTCCTGCTGTGTTGTTTCTGAGATAAAGCAAACAAAGATGAAACCGGTATTCTGGGCGAGGTTATGCTATTGATTTAAATAGTGGCATTAATATTAGTTGGTTTCTATCTCATTCTGGATGGATCTCAACAACAATTGTTTTGCTTTTCTGATTGTGCTGCACTTCAGCAGAAGACTTTGTAGAGTTTTCTCACACAGATGTGCTCTCAGTTGAGAACTCTGAAGGGTAGCTATGAAAAGGTGAATGTGTAATGTTAAAAAGACACAGAAATCTGTGGTAAGGAGCAGATGTACAAGGACAGGGTCTAATTACAGGCTTTTGGCAAAAGAGTTCATGAAGCTAGCATAGGTCCAGAGAAGCTGGGAGAAAGAAGAATGAAAAATAGCTGCTAAGTAAAGACTTGTATGAGAAAGTATGTGTCTGTACTCTGAATGTGATTGCTAGTGGCTAGAGCTCCAGTATCTCACGTTGGAAAGTGGTACTTGGTCTAATACTGGCATCTTTAGCAGTGTGCAGCATTATGCCTAGGCCTGATCATGCCTGGATGTGCGTGTCTAGCTCTTAATTGGTCTACTGAGGTTTTATATAGGTAACCAGAAGCCTGCATCAAATTCCACAAACTGACAGCCTTCAGTTTTGAAATAACTCTGTAAATTACAGCAGTTTAAGGTAAATCAATATGTTTTTTTAAAATTTAGCCTTGGCTAAACAACTGTGACAGTTCATAGCAACCTGAACTTCAGATGAACCTACCCTACATATAAATGAAATGTCTGATGTCTTTATTAGTCTCTCACATACCATCCTTCTACACTCTGGCTAGATGCTCTGCATCTTATGTTTAATTTTTGCAGAAGGTATATTTAACCTTCTGATTGTCACTGTGTGGAATATGATGATGGAAGCCCTGATTTTGCACACAATGAATATATTGATAGGTTTATTTCATTTACTGTACTTGTCTGTCATGTCTAAGGACACTAATGAGTTGTTTTCAGGGACTAATGAGAACTGTAATAGCTAATGGATGTTTACAACATCACTGCGTTTTACCATGTGATAATGTGAACACCAACTTCAGTTCCTTCAAGTCTTTAATTGGTACCATCAGAGTGTTTAATTACATTTCATCATACAATAAAAAACTCAGAGAAATCAATGGGGAGAAGCTGGTGATCCTGCTGGAGTGACCAATTGCTCTGATGGACACTTTCTTTGAATGCTACATTCTTGAGTAAATTCCTGTAAAAGTCCTTTGAGAACTAATATTAAAACAGACCCAGCTCAAAACCAGATTTTTCCTATTTGCTCTTTTTTTCCCATTAATTCAACTGTGGAAACAAAAAGTGACACTGCCCAGCTCTTTAATTTTTAGATATTTTCAAACTGTGTTCATTTATAAAATAGGAAATATTAACTGGAAAAAATAGTGTATCCCTTGGTCCAGGTTTGTAGATAACTAGAGTGGGGTTTATCTCTTCTAATTTGGGCATCTGAAAATTAGGCACGTGGTCTCAGGTAGAGACCTGGGCTACTTGTGGTTAGGAAAGAGAAGGATGCCACCTGAAGGTAAGACATTCTATCTTAAAGTAGATTTCTAAAAGGAATGGGACAATTTACCCAACATGGGTACCTATTGCTTTTTTCCCTATTGCATTCACAGTCTGGGAACTTGTCCTGGTTTCAGCTGGGATAGAGTTAATTTTCTTCCTAGTAGCTGGCCCTGAGCAGTGATTCCTGCCCCCTGGCCAGCTCCCCCCAGTTTCGATACTGAGCATCATGCCATATGGTATGGAATAGCCCTGTGGGCAGGTTGGGGCAGCTGGCCTGGCCGTGCCCCCTCCCGGCCTCTTGTGCCCCTGGCAGAGCATGGGGAGCTGAAAAGCCCCTGACTAGTGTCAGCACTGCTCAGCAACAACTAAAACTGTCGGTGTGTTATCAGCATTATTCTCATGCTAAATCCAAAACACAGCACTGTGCCAGCTGCCAGGAAGAAAATTAACTCTATCGCAGTCGACAGGACAGCCACATATGTTTGTGTCCATTAGTCACGTCACCTATGGCCACGTTTGCACAGTTATGTTGTGGTGCTGGTATTTGCAGGGATGAGGCAAATAACGGTTATGGACCGTGCCAGAGGTGGGCATGCAGCAGCTTGCTGGGTCCTAGCAGTGCGCTCAGTACTGCTGCAGCCGTACCGTTGGGATGGACTCCCATGCTGTATTGGGTTCAGTTTTACAACAAGCCAGAAAGAGTCTGGTTTTTGCACCCTAGCACCTTAGCATTATTCCAAGGTTTCCGCGAAAAAACCAAGTGTGGAAGTGACTGTGTAAAACAAGGGAGAAGAAGAAATCTGCTGTGAGCATAGAACTTTGCAACGTGATCCTGATTATTGTGCCTTTTGTGACAGAGCGCAAGACCAAGTGCAAGCCTACATTTACTGATGTTTTAAATTTTAGTTAGTTGCTATTTGCAGTGAAAGGGAGCATTTGGTTTAATTTCACTAAATGTCTAGATTTATTCTGGATAAACTGATTATGTCTTCCATTGTTCAGTATATTATCTTTGTAGTATTTTTACTTAGACAAATTCTAGGTCATAGAGGGTAACGAATTATGTGTAGATTCTGCTCAATTCAAGCAGCATATAACTTTCTGTGGAACCGGATGGGATTATTTTGTAATAATTTATTATTATTCTTTTAGGGATTTCACTAAATTTGTTTCAAACGTTTTCTGTGCTCAGGATATTCTGTGCAGCAGGTGAAATCCACACAGATTTTGCAGTTGCCCAAGCATTCTCCTTTTGCGAACTATGAAGAATGGTTTATGATTAAATTAAAATAATTTATTCTCATAACAACCATTTTCAGAGCAAAACAGTTGAATTTATGCTCAGTTATCTATGAACACATTATTTTTGCCTGTGGCCTAAAATTACATTGGCTGATGTGGCAGAATTTTGGAGGTATGTTGGAAGCATGTTGGAAGCAGACGGTATGAAATGTTAAAGCCACAGCAGTACATACAGAGTGGAAGATTGCAATCGGAGCTTTGACAGAATCCCTCTCCTTTACACTAAGGAAAGATAGATGAGACTGATAGTCTGTTCATCTTGATCTAATGAGTCTTTATCTGAGGGTGAGGATAAACGTGTGAGCTGAAAGGGGATGATGCTGTTGAGGGAACTGCAGTCAGTTTAGGTGGCAAACACTGCGGGAGAAAGCAGAGCACACACAAAGGAGACTGACAGGTAGCCCCAGTACAGAGGAATATGGCTTTTAGAGCTAACAAAACAAAGGCAAGGTAAGCTTCATGATTTCACCCTGTCAAACCCACTCCTAAGATGCCTGGGAACACAGACTGTGATGGAGCTCATACCCCTGTATTAAACTGGTACGTTGTTTATTGTCAGGTTTTTTTTAAAGAAAGAATATGGGCTCCCTGCAGTCCTGGCACACTAGCGCACACCACCTGTATCCAATCAAGTGACACATATAGTCAGTAAGACACAAAAGATGTTCTCTCCAATCCATCTGGGTTGCCTGTTCTCTGATCATTATTTCTTCTGGAAAGCTGTATTTTCAGTGAGTCATTGTCTTACATTACAAACTGTATCACAATATTGTCTGGCTTATCTGACCTACTAAACATTTTCAGATGTGCCTCTGTGCTTCTCTGATTAATCACTATTCTCAGAAATAAGAGGTAAAAACAATTATTTCTTCAGAAAAGTACTCTTCTCTATTGCTTGCATAACAGGGAACAGTTCTTCTGGGTGGTTACCCATCTGTCTTCTCTCCCGCAATGAGCAAAATGAGATAAGAACTTGCTGTACTCCGCCTGATGAACCCTTGCCATATGCTGGGAGGTGTTCCAGCTGCACTGGCCTAATGGTGGTGCTGCACAGACTTTTTTTATTTTCCCCAGTAATCTGATACACATCCCCCTACCAGCATCTTCAACACCAGTCTGGAGCCAGAGTTTTGCCTTCTGATTTGTGTTGGATAACAAATACAGTCAGTGAACTGCCACAGCTTTTTGCTGTGGATAGAAAAAGTCTACTTTTTCAATACCTCACATAATGCTTCTTTCCTTACTGTCTCTTTCCTCCAATGTTTTTGAGTGTGCAGATGTTTCCTAGTTAGTTATTATTTAAGTGAGCAGCTTCTTGCTAACGTGTTAATTAAACGTCGCTGTCCGGAATCTCTTGGTACAATTTGCAGGGTAATCTGTAGCCTCTAGTGCATCATTGTATCTCTATTAAAAGGAATTCTGTGTAATGATACTGGGATTTAATTAGTTTCTTTGCTGGTGTTGTAAAACATAGTGATAAATGAGCTAACAGGTCCATGGATCATTATTCTACTAGAGATGAGCTTATTAGCTGATTATGAATCATTAACAAAGTCTACATGGGATTTGCTTATCTAATTCAACACAATTTTGAACATTCAATACTCTACATTCATTTCTTTTAACTAACAACATTGTATTTAGATTGTAATCTTTGCATCCTTTATTCGGGGAATTTTCTTCTTTCGTGTTGAATTCTAATTACATTGCAAGTGCTGTGAGAAGACCTTGTGTCCATCTGTGATGAATGCAAAGCTGTGTTGTAAGGTTTTACACAACTGCATTCTTTTTTCATTTAGTTTTGAGTGTGTCTGTTTATTAATCATCTGTCACTGCAGGAAAGAAAGAAAGAAACTAAGACTCCACTCAATTTACGTTTCTTAAATAAAACACAAACTAGAGAAAAGTGAAATACACTGTACCTCCTAGAACTGATCGTGTAGAAGGGGGCATCTTCACCACAGTGAGGTTTTGATCTGGGGTGGGTGTGTGGCCTATGTAGCAGTGCAGTTCTCAGAAATCATGCACGTTTGTAACACAAAAGTGTGTGTACTTCATGGAGGGTACTCACCTGAGAGATTTTCTGAGAACAAAATATTCAGAAATTTGTTGCTGTGAGTTTATCTTCAAATAAATAAGACAGAATTTCAGAAAATTTTTCCACTTCTCATGGAGTATTTGCAGGTGTTTAAAGCACTTCCTTGGCTCGACCTCCCTGATGCTCACCTTTTTAGCCAAGCCAGTCTTGGCTAGGTAGACTTTAGGCTATATTTTTGCTGTCCCATGAGGTTAATTTGGGGTTGTTGTAATTCAAGAACAAACATTTTCTGTCCTGAACTTTGTTAGCTTCTTGTTTTTAAACAAATTTGTGAAAGGCCATACATGTACTAGAGGTGAGAATGTGTCCTGGTGTTGTGTTCAGTTGTTGTCTCTTCCGTTTAAATACAGGCAATTAATGAAAACCAGCTAAGGAAGCATCTCTTCCGTTCCAGTGCATCACAGGACCTTAGCAAGTGGAGATTGTGTTGTACTTCTGTGATACCAGACCAGCGGAGTGAGATCGTGCCAGGATGGTGACACCAAGAAAGTATTGTGTGTGATTCCCCCAGAGCTCGGTTATGAGCGCTGTTAGCAGATGTGTCCCAGTTCACCTCAGCCATGAGACTGGCATCGCAGCCAAAAAGAGCACATCACTGGGTGCTACGAAGCTTCCTGTGAGGGCTCTGTTAGTCAGAAAGAAGGGATTTCTTGGTATTTCTAGACTCCTTTTTGGCTAGGAGTGCTAGTGCTGCTGGCTTATCAGTCTCCTGGTGAGATTTGAGCAGGTTTCTTACAAAGCAATGAACTTTGTTATTTTTCAGCTGAGAAAATGGGCTATAATACATTGTTGCAGTGTGTATGTTAAATAAGAAGCTAACAATTAGGACGGCCTAGCAAGATAAAAATTCCTATTTATCAAATGCTGGGCATGGGCTGCGGGAGGAATCCAAGCAAATGCTCTGTACAAGGTCTCACTGTAACTCTTCAGCTTTGTGCAATGTGAAACTAAAAAATGATAGCAGCAGGTAAATTTTTAATGGAGATGAATACACAAATGTCATTTGTTTTCACAGCATCATTGATTTTTGAACCATCAGAACAGAAATAATAAGCTTGATCCCTGTCCACTTGTCTAAGCTCTTTAAAGCTTCTTCCCTGCAAGTTACTTCCCGTCTGTCCCCAAGTGCGTAACACTTTTCTGTATACTTCACGCTCTGGATATGTCTTTATTTAGCCAATTTATTGCTATGATTGTTATCAGTATTACTAATTAAGAGCCGCTTGTACAGATAGCTAGTCTGTATGCAAATATTGTTGTGCATTCCTTGTTTCTTCCAAGCATATTTTATCTTTAAGATCATAGTCCTTTTAGCGCAACCACAGCGATTTTCAGTGTGCTTGCAGTGATTTGCACAGTAGTAGGCCATTTGCTGGATGTGTGTGCTAAAGGCTGTGGCAGCATCACGGGTCAGTAGTCTTCCTGATATAAGTAGATGGGGCAGAAATTAGGGTTTAGGGCAGCTCACTGTTATTAGACAGAATGGTCCTGCGGTCGCTGTGACTGCCTAGACTAGTCAAGTTATTGATGAATACATTAGGAATAGAAATCAGCAGGGGAAAACTGCATTGACAGTTTCCGATCTGCAACTGATGAGCCATTGTTAGTAAACAGAGGGTAGTTTGGTGTAACCTGCTTCGTGTACTCCTTACTAGAAAATAACATGCTTAGGTGTGCAAGGTATATCCAACGGGCATGCGTCTTGAGTCTCAAGCATTCCGACAAATCCGTAGAGTATTGACTGGCCTATGCTGTGCTTTAGGTATTCTCATCCTGCCTTTGACCCACAGCTGGAGAGAAATGAATATTGAGAAAGGGGTATTCAGTCTTCTCTGCCCGAGGTCCCCTTCACTTGAGTGCTGCGTAAGGATACTTGTGTGTTCATTTTGGAAGGTGGGCTCTTTTGCTGGATATGCTTTTACTGTGCTCTCAAAAATGTAGCTGTCATTGAAGATGACCTCTGCGGAATCTGCCTTGGTTGCTTCTGCGCAGGAGGCTGTTAATAATTCTTGAGGAGAAATCCTGGCAATAATGTAAAAAGATGATGATGGTGATGGCAGAGTTGCTGCCATCGTGTACTGTACCATAAATACAGAGTTAAAAAAATCAGGATGTTCCTCAAAAATTGGCAGCTGAAAGTGGATACAATTTTCTTGCGATTCTAGCAGGGTTCCTCTCTTATGAATATACTATTTACAGAGCCATTAGTTCTAATCCTTTCTGATCTTTTGTTTATCATGTCAGAGGTAAATATTACTCGGTTTGTCCCTGTGGGAGCAAAGAGCATACTATTTCTGTTTCTATGTTATTTTCTTTCACTGAGACAACCTGTTATTTCTTCCTTTGAAAAAGATTCGTAAAATGACAGATGAATTTCCAGCAATAGTAATATTTCTTAATAGTTAGGGAAACAGGTTTGTATTGCAGAGGTGCAGTCACGAAGAAAAATGGGAGAATTAGAGAGGCATGGTTTGAAATATAGTAGGATAGTAACACCAAGTAAAAATGGTAGAAATTTTCAATATCCTTCATGGTGCAACTGGAAAAGTTGATTGTGTAAACATATACCCTTTACCTTGGTTTCTCTTTACATAAGCATAGTACCTTTTCAGTCACATGTTATCAGTGATCATGAATTACAGTATTATTAGCTGCACTCAAATCTTTACAGAATTGCGATTTGATATTGTACAGTAATTTATTCATTTTAAACCACTTATTCAATTTCTAAATAGGGATCATTTAATAAAATAACTTAATCTGTTTTATTCAAGAGTTATAAACAATAAATTGGATACTATGTCAGTATAAAAACATCAGATTGTGTTCTTTTGTAATTAGGATAAAATACTTGCTCTCAAAATTAATTTTTTTTAACAAAGCAATGTTAATTTTTTGTTTTGAGCAAAAGACTTGAATCCTAAGAATCATCACAAATACCATTTTGCATATCAGTCTCTGTACAGCTCTGGAAGCAATGTGACTGTTTATTTTGTAGAACACTTTCCAATTTCATAAGCAGTAGGATATGGACATTTAAATGAATTGAAACAAAGCAGGTTAATTATTCAGGGACCTCAGACTAAAATAAGTTAAGTCACAAATAATGCATCATGTGCTCTCATTATAACCTGAATGTCCCTAGATTACAGAGTATTGCCCCTCACTCTTAGACCAGTATTTTCCATCCGATTAGAGGTTTTCCTTTTTAGAATCTATTTTGCTATTTTCCACAACAGGGTCCCTTTTTAGATATACATTTCTCCCTTGATAGGGATAAATCTATATTTCTGCTAACAGAGTACTGATTTCTGGGTTTTGTAAAGGTTGCATAAAATGTGGTTAGGCAACATCATTCTTTGCAGATCATTATTACTACCTCTATAAATATATATAACAGGCAGTAGCAGAGAATACTAACTTTTAGAGCAACATTTACAAAGCTTTGATCTTCTCAAGGTGATGCCCTTTAATAGAGGACAATGCATGGTTCTTAGTTCAGCAATTCTGTCAAGTCTGAGGCAGTCATTTGATTTCACTTTTATACATATGCTTAGGTGTTCAGAAAATTACTGTATGTAGAAGAGAAGTCCTGAATACTATAAGGCTAGGTCAACAACAAGGAGGTAGATTTCCAAATTCTTATGGTGGATGTTTTCTGTGATCTGACTTTATGCTGACTTTGACTGACTTTAGAATAAACAGCAAATTGCACAAATACGAGTACTATTACACAGTTTTGATTTTCATTTTAAAGGATCTCGTACTTGCTTGGAGTTGTTCATGTGCTGCAGATGAAACAGTAGTGTTAGATGTTTGCACTTTTGCCTCATGCAAGGGGAAAAGGCTGATTTGTTTTTTGGGTTTGGGTTTGTTGTTTTTTTTTTTTAATTTTATGAGCATCTTTGAGTTGGCTGAGTAGAAGCAAAACCTAAGTATAATTTATTCTGCCTAATGTTTTGGAAGTTCTCTGTATGTCTATCTTTTATTTATCTGATCATATAGAAGAAGATGCTTCTACCTTAGCAGAAGCCAGAAAAGTAAGTCTTAGCAAGTGAGAGGACTAAACCATTGTTAGTTCCAAATAATCTCATCAGAACAACATACAAAAGAACATGGTGGGATATTCATCGTTTGTCCCCCTACATGAAATTTTAGCATCATTTTTAAAGATCTGTTGTAACACAAGAGCCATTATAGACTTGTTGCCCAAGTTACAAGTTCTCTGATCTCTTTGACATAGATGATTTAGTCTAAATCATCTCGTCTAGTCTAAATATAGGCAGCATTATGATGCTGTCTTCTAGCCTCTACAGGCTTGTGTCTTGCTCGTAAGTAGTATCTTTTCTCCTGTGCAGCAAGGAGTTTTATTTCTGTAGACTGTGAACTCTGAGGATTGATTGTGTCATTTTATGTATTTTACGGAATATGCTGATATATCTCCTCACACAAGAGCAGCAGCAATAAACAATCAGTTCTAACTACTAAATGACAGGATGTTCTGGAGTTACCCATGCATTCAATATGTTTGGATCCAAGTATATGGAAGGCATCATTGATTTTTAATTTTTTTTTCCTTGATTAGAGAAGGAGAATTTGGCTTGGTGTTTTTAAGACTCAACTGACATTAGCCACAATACGAGTTGAAGGAATTGACGTAAGCCAAAGCCCCCACACGAACTTCAAACCTGTGTAAGAAAAAAACGGTCTGCAGCTGAGTCCAGCTGACAGTCTTCCAGCATTTCATGTTTTTTCATTCATGTTTTTCATGCCATGTTTTTTACATAATCATGAAGTGTTAGAATCCGAAACATAGCACTGTCCTTGCCTTAAACTACAGCAACTCAGTGCAATAGAAATAAGCAAGCAACTTGGTTCCAGGCTTCTTACTGTTGAACTGTAATGTGGTTTCCCCAGGAATCATGGAATCCTGCGTGTGGCTTTTAATGAACTCCAACAGGTATTTAATGGAGATTTAATAAGACAGTTATTGTATGTTAATTAAATGTCAACTGATTGCTAAGAGGTTTTTGCAATTATTGAATTTTACTAATTATCTGATAGAGAAATCAATTTTCCATGTGAATAACTCGTATCTATGTAAGCAATAAGTATGCTGGTACATAATGTATATTGTCGTATTGAAATTAGAGATGTGTTGTGTTGAATAAGCTTCTTGCATCTGTCCAATATAGGCAGGAAGAAACAGTTTACTCCTCTTGTACTTGACAGTGTTTTCTTGCTGAATGCAATCCAGCTGTTAGGGAGAAGTTCCAGGTCACAGGACGGGTGAGTGTAGCAGTAAGGGGTGTCAAGAATTTTGCCTGAAGCATCTGTATGGAACCAGACAGGGACCATGAAAGTAGCTCGCATCTCTCCACCCTCCCATCTGGGTTTAAGATGAAGATGTGTCCTGTAGGAACTAAGGAAACTATCAGGTCTTTCTCCTCCTTTCAGAACAAAGACTGCATTGTGATGTAGATTGGTTGTCCTTTGTGTGTTGAGAATGAGCGCTCTGGAACAGGAGTTTTGTTCTCAGAAACCTTTTTGGCATCAAGCATGCATTCAGACCCGTACAAATGCATCCGTACATTCTGTGTATTACCGATTATTAATCAGGACTCAGTGTATTAATGAGGAAAGTAACTGTAATCAGCTCTGATTTATGCAAATTAAATACAATACTCAGACTATTGGTCAGTTGCCAGGACAG
>VZTL01012759.1:2278-20641 GCA_013400535.1 Scopus umbretta
CCTGCCGGCTCCGCCGCCGCAGCCGGGGGCGGGGCGGAGGCCCTGAGGGGCGGGGCGGAGGCCGGTAGCCCGCCTGCCCCCGCATCGCGCCGTGCCCGCTCCCCGAGCGCCCTGCACGGGCACGAAAAAAGCAAAACGCAGCTTCTGGTTTGACCAACCCTAGTAAATCTTTCTGAAATGTCGCTCAGCACCGTGCTGCTTACCTCCTCAGGCTACCGGTCATGCATACTGCTTTCCTCCCTCCCGCCGGTGCCTGTCCCTCCTTTCTCCCTGTAGCCAATCCTGTGTTATTTTCATCAATTCATATCCTTCAATGACCCCTCCTTTCAGGCAGGTCGCCTGAAAACTTAAATGGCAACAGCACAGATGCACGTATGCTAGAAAGCTAGTCTTGTATTTGCAAAACTAGAAATTCACTGTAAAAAAAACCAAAACAAAAACCCTGAAATTTTAATTCTGCAGTCCGAATACATCACACGTCTATCATGTAGGCTGTAGTCCATAAAAATATGGTACTTTATATATTAAAATATTAATAATAAATATACAAAAATCACCCTCCAAACCTCCATGTGAATTCCAATAAAGTGGAACAGAGAGCTTTCCCAGCACTTGCTCCTTCAATATTTTTTTTTCTTTTAAAAGCAGGGTATAATCAGTTCGTAAAAACAAATACACAAAACCAAACCAATAAAAAAACAAAAACAGGCCTACGGAACACAAGTCTGTACAAGTGTCAGGCTGAAGGAAAACACTGGCTTTGCATTTATGTCACATTTATGCACCAAATAGTATTTTCCGCTTCATTTCAGTGGTATTTAAATCACGACGACCGTTGTATAGCTTAGATAACTGAGTAACTCTGAACGCTACCTGAGCTTTGCAACTAAAACCCAGCTGTAGTGGGTCTGGCTGAGACGGAGTTCACCTCCCCCCCAGCAGCCCTCATAGCGCTGTGCTTTGCCTTGGCAGCTAGGAGGGAGCTGGTAACGCACCTTCGCCGTTTTGGCTGCTGCTGAGCAGTGCTGGCACAGCATCAGGGCCGCCTCGCCAACGTCTCCCCCCCAACACCGGCAGGCTGGGAGCAGGCAGGATCCTGGGAAGGGACACAGCCAGGACAGCTGTCCCGAACTGACCAAAGGGATATTCCACACCATATGACGTTGGCTCAGCAACAAAAGCTAAGAGAAAGGAGGAGGAAGGGGGGGCATTCATAATGTATGACGTTTGTCTTCCGGAGCAACTGCTACGCGTACCGAAGCCCTGCTTCCTGGGAAGCGGCTGGACAGCGCCTGCTGACGGGAAGTAGAGAATAGAATCTTTGTTTTCTTTTTTTGCTTCTGCACACAGCTTTTGCTTTTTTACTAAACTGCCTTTATCTTGACCCACGAGGCTTTTCTTGTGTCTCATTTTCTCCCCGCCTGTCCTGCTAAGGAAGGGAGAGAGAGAGTGGCTTGGTGGAAGCTGGCATCCAGCCTAGGTCAACCCACCACAACAGCATATAAAAATGGAAAAAAAAAAAAAAAATGTGGTAAAAAGTAATCTCTCCAAACGATCTGAATCAACTGCCTCCCAGAGTAACTTTAAAATCATTTATAAGCATAAACAAGTCAGATAAATATGGCCAATTTAAATTCCAACATGCTGCATTTTAAAATGAAAGTTGTCATCCACACCTTTTCAGCCTTATCAGTATCCCAAGCAAATACAGGAATAAATTACAAAGTTTTTTCAAAGGTTTGTCTGCTTTAGAAAAAAGCCAAATCAACAGCAAACACAGGAAAACACACTTTTCAGACACAGATAGGCGAGCAATTCAACTTCATTCTTGGCAATCACCTTTACAGCAACCAATTATCACACCAACTCAATCAGTGCCTTGTTTCACTGAGATTTCCAACAAAAACACCAATGTATTTGTAGGCTGTGAACATAAATTTAGAAAGAATCAAACTATTTCCCCACCCACCCCCCAAAACAGATTTTTACATAATCTGGAGCTAGAAAAAAGACAAAACCAAAATGCTCGTGATGCACCCACCAACTGCCAAGCTCTGGATTCCAGGCCACATCAGTTATGCCACTGCGACGTGACTGAGGTAGCTCAGCAACCGCAGCCGCAGCCAGTACGCTTCCCAGCCTCCCGTTCCTTAACTTTGTGCAACCCTGATTTACTTCCACAGCAAAACCAACATATTTTAGCAGAGGTGTAGGACCTTTTAAATAAGCATTTTGCGACTCGCGCAGATTGGAATCCCATGGGACTGTCAAAGGAGTTGGCAGTTACATCCGTCCTCTCATGCTATTCCTGGAGCACCAACACTGCTACATTTGCTTATTTTGTGTATCCATTAACTGAAAATCCTCTCAGATGAGCATTACTGCTGCACAGGAGGAAAGAAGCGGCTAATAATTTTTTTTTTTTCCTAACAGCAACATCAGAATTCTTCTTCTGCATTTGGAATATGCAAAGTCTTAAATTTCTTGAGTTTTTCAATAGCAGAAGATACTGAAATCTCTCCGTGAACTTTGTTGTCTCTTGTTCGCACGTTGACAGCATTATTTGCTTTCTCCTTTTCTCCGACCACTGCAAGACATATCACAAATGATATTAAACTGACTACCTACATTACAAAATGAGAGTCTAGAAAAACTCTAAGCCCAACATTAAAACTTAAATGATATTCAGAAATTTAAGATGTTGCAATTACCTAAGATAAAGTTATACTGGGCCAGCTGTGCGTTTCTAATTTTCTTGTTTAACGTACAACTTTGATCTAGATCCACATCTGACATAAATCCTGCTTCAAAAAATTCGCTGCAAACCTAAAAAAAAGAAATCAAAACCTCTCACTTACTGTTACAATATACATTCTACAACACAAATTTGTACATGTTGTAATCCCTGATCTCGTCCAATAATTAAGTCATGTATGTACATAATTTTGCTCTTGTGAATCATTGTAAGAAATTCAATGAAGTTATTTGAAGAAAACTGCACACACACTTAAGGGGTTAGCAGGACTCCAGTTGGAAGACAACACAAGTTAAAATCCGTATCAAATATTTGCCAATCTCCTCAGACAGCTACACTGCTGAATATCAAGAATGTTTCCTCAGTCTGAGAGAGGAGAAAGAGAAGGAACACAACCACTTATGCTTGCATCAAAAGAAAAGCAGGGGAGAGGGCTAAAAACAACCTAGTCAAATGTAATGTAGTCAAAAGTATACATGCTGGGAAATGGAAGAAACTGGCTCTGCCCCTACTTTAAGCAGATAATTCTGTAGTGAAACGTTAGTTAATATATAAGGTTTGCCATCCAGAATGTTTTTTTCCTTTAGTAACTACTGAAGCACATACATGATAACAGAACCCAAAACACCTGAAGTTACGTATCCCTTTCTCGGGCTCATACAACTTTTAGACTATATGGAAGAATTTACTTCTCCTCCCCACCCCCCCATCCCCCAAATATGTCTCCAAAATTATTAAAGCATCTATTCTTTGTTCTAGGACAAGTACTTATGGAGCTATTAAAATTGCCTGCTACTATAAAAAGGAAGGCCCTACTCTCACCTGCCGGGCATACTCTTCAGAAGTAGGTCCCACAGGCACAACCATGACCTGCCGTGGAGACAGCCAGAATGGCCTGGCACGCAGGACAAGAAAAATACAAAATAAACGTGCATTTTACATTTGCATTCATATCCATAGTCATATTCCCCAATAATAACTTCTTCACTTTATAAAAATATTTATGCTAGCTAAGGATGTTGGATAATATGTTATCTTTGTCTTTTCAAGTTAACAAAAACAGCAAATAGATTGATTCCAGTACAATGACATATGCAGAACTTTGATCTTCTGTTCACTTCCTGGCTGACTTCAAAATTTATTTTTTCCACATAATTTCCACTTTCATTTATAACTTTATGGCGAAATGTGGACAATCAGACAGATAGGTGGCTGAAAGTAAGAATTAACTCTTCCTTAATACTTTAAATACGTTAATGAAGAACTGTCTTCAAAGCTTATTCAAGATGAAACAATACATCTTACAAGATAAAAAAAATACTTCACATATTAGGACTAATTCATGTCTGTATAAATAATTACTTCACATAGGTCTAACGTTTCCCCAGTACAAAAGCATGATTTTTAAGAAAAAAGGAACAAGAATAATGCAGAGCACATACATCCAATTACAATTCTTATTTCTGTTTTATTGTCTAATTTTCCTGCAATCTCATGAAATTGAATTTCTAATAATGAATTATTAATAAAAGGATATCATACAACTCAGACTATAAAATTAGACTTCTTTTCTTGTAATCTTACTGATTAATTCTGAGAAAATCTTATGAATATTATTTTGCATTATAATATATGGGACATGAGGGAGGATCTGTACTTTTTATGTTGTTAAACAGTTCTTAGAACTGCACTCTTGCCACATACCATTTTCCTCCGTAATTTTCGGCTAGAATAGCTATCATTCTCTCCACAGATCCCAAAATAGCTCTGTGAATAATCACTGGCCTTTTCTTATCATCGCCATCCTTACTGAAAAAGAATAAGTAAAGTTTAAGAAAAAAAATTATCTTAGCTCACACACAGATAATCCTACTATATATTTTTGATTCTACTTTTCATGGAAAGACAAAATTCAGTTATTTATACTTAGGCAAAATCTCCTGTTTTTATTAAAAATGTACTTTCTTTAAGTCACCTGGGCTTTTAAAGGAACACTAAATAATCATAGTGACTTAAGATAATCATGCCTGGAGCTACTGCCATAGGCAGAAACTCCTAAGTTTGCAAAGACACTCGGCTGACTCAGCTCCATTTCTATGCATTTTAATATTTTATGTTCTTCCTTGCTCTTCCTTTTCTGCTATGTCTTGCTTTTATTTTCTTGCACAGGTCTTATCTGCCCTTACTGTTCATTTCTTGCCTGAAATTACAACCCTATGATTAAGAAAAAGCCAGCTGCTGTTCGTAACAGTATTATCACCTACCAAAGAGCTATGGCATCTACTGTAGAACATGGAGCAGGACCAAAAAAAAAAAACCCACACCATTCTTGTATCTTGCCCATCACACTTTTTATAATAAACAGAAACAAACACAGCAAGACAAACAACCCAGAAAAGATGTGTTCAAGTCAACATGGTACAAAGACTAATTCACTCAGTGGATAAATATCCCTCTTCCTAGCTGCAAGACAAAGTGAGATTTTCATTAAAAACTGTTCGCCTTTGGTTTACGTTCATCAGAGTTAACTAACTAGATCTGATAAAAAGAATGAAGTACTTATTACAAACATAGTGGCTCCTTAAGACATGTTTGAATTTGTATGCAATGTCTTCAAAGGAGACACAGTGACTGGGCTGAAAGTGAAAACTGACTCAACTGGGTTTTCTTTAGTACTACATAATCAGTTGTCTTCAGAACTGGAGACAAGACAGATCATGAAATTTGCCTGCAATCAGTAGCATTTACAATTAAAGTGAGCTATCATTACACTGAGGAAATATCTTCAAGTTTGTGACTCTGTCCTATCCTCAGCAGGGATGTTTCCCCTCTTAACCAGGCTACTGATAGAATTGTTAAGGTTGGAAAAGACCTCTGAGATCATCTAGTCCAACCGTCAACCCAACACCACCAGGACTACTAAACCATGTCCTGAAGTGTCACATCTACACATTTTTTGAACGTCTCCAGGGATGGGGACTCCACCACCTCCCTGGGCAGCCTGTTCCAATGTTTGACCTTTATTATATACAGGCTAATACGATATACAGGCTAATCATTTGTTAAGGAAGCAACAGAGCATTAATACATCTCAGTTTAATGGGAATTACAGATAATGAAAGTAAATTTTTTTAAAAAAAAAAATTTCATTTAAAAGAGGAAGATGTTTAGTTTAATCACTCACCCAACATAAGTAAGATTAAATCGAATGGGTAGTTGGAAGTCAAGTTGGATAGTAGCACATTGATGGTACCTGCCAATAGCATCTTTGATTTTAATATCAATCTGTGAAGCAAAATAACACTGTTACTAAATACAGTTTGCCTGCATTGTGTTTGTATTCTCTTTCACCCCAAAGTTGTATTAAAATGCTGATTCACTAACCTTAGGACCATAAAATGCTCCATCTCCTGGATTCAAATTCCATTGCTCTCCAAAGTTATTCAAGCTGTTTTGAAGTTGCTAATGATAAAAATGAGAGAATAATAAAATAAAGGTACAGCAGGGCCTTTCATTACCATAAGTCAAAGCATTTGCCTTCGAAGTACAAAGTGAGTCAACAGGCAGCATGACTCCTATTGGTCAAGCATTTATTGATTTATGATAAATAATCTTGAAATAAAAGTAGTTCCTTGTACAAATGTTGTGATTAATCGAAAAAAAAAAGATTGATAAAAATCAAATCAGTTCAAGACAAGGGGCTAAAGAAGAATCAGAAAGTTCTCATACAGAAACTTCACATTTAATCTGATTTTTCCAACAAGCACTTCCACTAAGGACAATATTTAGCATCTAATTTCAGCAATTTCACTACTGAACATGAAAGAACTTAGTCAAATATCTACCTCTTCAAATACAAATATTAAGGGTTTTGTTTGTTTGCTTGCTTGCTTGTAGAGAAATTACCTTTTCTGCATGATCCCAGATCTCTAACTCTCCTAGGTAATTTTCAGGTCTTGTAGAAAGGTGTAGTTGAAAGGTAAAACCAAAAACAGCGTAAACTGACTTCAAGAAATCAAGACAGCCCTTAATTTCTTCTTCAATCTTAAATGTAAACAAAATACATTAGTTAAATTTTACTTACATAAAAATGTAATTGGATTTACTGAATTCCTCATAATCAGAATATAAGAGTCGATTAAAGAAAAAAATAATAGAAATCATATGAAAATTACATCCTACAACCCCAAATCTAGGTAATGGGTGAAGAGAGAACTGAGGTGGTGCAGCGTCATAGCATGGCAAGAAAAGTAGTGTTCTTGTTAAGGCTGGGCTTCTGGAGCCGAACTGCACAAGTCACACTTGACAAGAGTGTATCAATTTATTAACATAGCTCCACTAAAATCTATGGCATTACTGACAAAATAAAGTATTTATTCAGCATTACTAGGAAAAACAAAATGTGGTAAACAGCTTTTTTAATTTGCAGGGGGGGAAGGGAGATGCAAAGATTTTACCTTTTGGGATTTAGTTGCCCGATATATTTTTCTAAAGGGAAAAATTCTATACAGAAAAATCTTATTATGTAATTCACAATCAACAATGTCCCTCAAATAACATTGTTTTCTTCTTTTAATATAAGCATTTTTTAATTTCAAAGAGAAAAATAAATAACACAGATTACGACACAGCTATTTGAGAAACTTGTAACAGAAAAGCTATAGAATACCAGATGACTATGAAGGAAGCACCTAAACCTATCAAAATAAACCACCAAAAGCAGCAATATGCTACAAAGCAACACAATAGAAGAAACTAGAGTTGAAACACTTCCAGGATTTTTTCTTGTTTAATGTTGGTTTGCACTGGGAGCAGAGGGGAAAAGGGTTGTAGGGTTTTGGTTTTTTGTTGTTTGTTTGGGTTTTTTTGTTAACTGGTGGGCGGGGGGGTGTTGTTGTTTTTTTGGGGTTGGTTTTTTTTTTTTTTTTACCTGTTCTATTGTGCAAAAGATGTGAGCATCGTCTTGTTGAAATCTCCTTACACGAGTCAAGCCACTTAAAGTCCCAGAGAGTTCATTTCGGTGAAGAACTCCAAAGTCTGCAAGTCTAAGAGGCATTTCCCTCCAGGATCGTGGACGATGGGCAAACATCAAGCTAGAAGGAACATGAAAGAACCATCCTTTTATCCTTCTTATAGAAGATTTAAGACAACACAGAAACTAAAACAGGACCAGTACAGACAGTAATCACGTTTTTAATTATTTATTCAGTCAGGTTGTCTGCATTCTAAAAGGCAGGCAAACAGGAAAAGTGCAGCACTCAGAACGTATTGCCAAAGACCACCTAGAAAAAAGATTGTGTGAGTAACAACCAAGACTGGTTCATCTGTACCTTCTTTTGGTACACCACATCTGATGCGCATCTCTATTAACATAATTTGTATTTACTAGTGGTACAGAGTAGTATTAGCATGCACAAACCTAGCTCACTTAATGCAGACTTACTGAAAGATCCTGCTACAAGAATTGTACTTGGTCTGCTTTGGGACACAGAGGACCTCTCTGGACACACTAGTTGCTTAGTAGTCTATTGTAAACATACATGATAACATGTATTAATACTCCATTTACTTCCCCTCAGCCCCAGGAAGGAAAAATATGGTAAAATAAGAAGTTTTTCATTGAGAGTACAAACCAATGTCCTGGACAATTCATCGGTTTAAGGGCAAAAGTTTCCTTCTCGATCTCAAAAGAGAACATATTTTCACTGTAGTGCTGCCAGTGCCCTGAGGCTTCCCAGAGTTTACTGTTGAAGATGTTTGGAGATACAACTTCAGTAAAACTACGCCTGTGATATTCCTCCTATAAAACAAATTCAACATTTTAAAAGTGACAGAGCTTTTGACAAGCAAAAGTCTGATTCTTTTTAACTGTGTTCTTATGATGGCAATTTACTGGGAGACTAAAGGACTACTGCACATGCAGGTTTTGCACAACTGGAAAAAGCACAGATCAGTGCTCTACTCTGCCCTATTTTCAAAAAGGTTAGATCATAGAATCATTAAGGTNTATAATCATAGTAAAAACCCAGTATACATTTATGTACATAGATGTTTCTCTTTCTGTGGATAGCTCAGTGCTATGAAAGGCATATTACTTAAGATCAACAACTGATATTAAACTTGTTAGGAGTTACATTAGTATATACTCACTCGTATGAAATCCACAAGTGTGTTATAAAGAAAGGCACCTCTGGGGAGGAAAAAGCAGCTTCCAGGACTCAAATCATGAAAGAAGAAGAGTTCTTGCTCCTAGGCAAATTAAAAACAGAATGCTCTAACACCACTTCCGATGGAACTGCAGAACTTGACTACTTCACACATGTTGAGACTCTGTTCACAAAAATGAAATATTACAGCAACAAAATGATTTCCAGAAGTCCACAAGTTCTCAGCAACAGTAGTTAATTTAGCTTTAGTTCTTAATCTTAAAAGTTTGTAATAACACTGGAATTCCATTTGACACTGTAACTATGGAAATACACATTTTTTACAAAATCCTGAAGCCTTAACCAATCTTACCTTTAGTAACCAAAGCAATTAAGCATATACTCATCAGATCTGAGGGTTGATGGCTGAAGCCTATGAGCCAGTCATTCTTTATCAGAATTAAAAAAACAAGGAAAGAGAACGACTACTATTACAGAAGCATAAAAGAGAAGTAGACCATGAAATAGTGTACCTTTCCAATTTTCCTATGGTCCCTGTTTCTGGCTTCTTCCTGGAATTTCTCCCATTCCTTCATCATTTTATTATCAGGAAAGGATATTCCATATATTCTCTGCAGAGTTTCCATGTCAGATTTTCCTTCCCAATAAGTAGAGGAATTCTGATGCACAAAACCCGCACTTTAAGATAATATTACATTATCTCAAGGAAAGGAGAAATAAACGCTAATGCATTCAAACGTTATGAGTTTTCTTCCTTAGGAAAAGAATTATAGGCAGTCATGCAGCATTTGTTTATAATACAAAAATAATTGCACTGCCTTTTAGTCAGCATACTAATACAGAAGACAAAAGAAAGTGACTGGTCAAGTCATACTTTTAGTCTACTTAGGTACCTTGTTTTAACTCACATCATGGCACGTTTTATTATCTCACATTATAACTTCTAAAAAAGCAGCACTTGTTTGTGTTCAAAACATAATGCAGTAGGGAAACGCAAAAGGCAAAACGAAATTCAGTCTCTCGCACAGTTAAATCCTAGCTGTTTTGACAATCTAACAAGCCCTGGAACTCAGAGTTCCATAAACTTCAGTTAGGAAGCCAGCAAATGCAACTACAATGAATGTTCCAATGAGGTCAGTCTAATAAGGTTACCAAAATTAGCACCTGCAAGTACCTTTAACTACATCATAACCAGAGGGACCTGCAAACACTATCTCTGGCTTTCCTGTGAGCAATGCCATCTTTAAACAGCAGCACCTGTAGATCTGCCAGGGTCCACTTTACCTCTTGTACCTGAAAGATACCATCTTACAAGGTCCAAATACTATTTTCTGACCTGATGAATACCTTGAATGTTCATTTACTGTAGAACAGAGTGAATGGACACAGATGTGACAGCTAGTACAGACTCAGACTAGGACATTTTTACTACAAAGTGCAGTGCTGGCTGGAGATGATACCACAGTACTGCCATGTTAGCTTAGGCACTGCACTTCCCTACTGTGCATGGTATAACTAGTTCCACAGCTAACCTAGTCCCTACTTGCTTGAGTATTTTTGCGGTGCTCTTCATTATAGTTGAAGCATGCATGTTACTGCACTAATACTCTGATAAAAAAGATGCTGTTAACTTTCACTGATTGTGATAGTCAAAAAATCACTAAACCTTGGAAGCAGATGAATTATGAAAGTCTGTAGTTCTACTCATACAATGGGAGCTGAGAAAGAAATGAAGGACTATTTTCAGAGTAAGCAAAGAAAACAATACAAAGGACCCTAGCATAATCACTTCAGGAGAAATAAATACACAAATAAATCAACTGACCCATAGTTTAGTTAAGTTTTAATGCATAGTTAGTTTAAACTTACCTTAAATATTTTAAGGGTCTTAATTTTTCCAGTGTGTCTCACATGTGGACCCCTGCAGAGATCAATCAGTGGACCACATCTATACATCAAAAGAAAAAAAAAATGTGTTTATTTCAGAACTCTCCAATATTTTTAAACAGTCACTAATGGCATATAAGTTTATACTTCACATGTTCACACACACTAATAAATATACATATGCAACACTCAGCAAATTCAGTGCATCTTAAATGTAATTGTGCCTTCTACCTGAAGCAGAATATTCACTCAGCAAATACTCGGCACACTTGATGCATTATCAACAGCATCATAACACACTCAGCAACTCATACAGTTGCATATGTAAACTTTGTTAAAGTTGGCCATGAAATTTCAAACTATGCACATCAAACAGAAAAAAAATGTTTGTGCCATTTTCCAACTAAGGAGTTTTAACCATGGCAACTGAATGAACAAGTTGCTCACCCCACACTGAGCTAAGAGTTAGCTTTGCCCATTATCCAGCAATTCAGTGTCATGGGTAGTAACTTATTTTAATCTGTTTATTGAAACCAGAGAGAATGAGTGAAAAGTGGATTTGCAATTTGTCCACAAATTGAGACCTAATCTGTCCCAGCAGAGAAAAAGAAGATCTGATTTTACATAAGCAGCAATATTAATTGCAAACTTAAGTCCCAATCACACAAATACTCAGAAGTTAGAACAATTAAAAAAAAATTCTTCACCTCTCAATTTAAATGAAATACACCTAACTACAGAAGTATTTTGTAATACCTTTTACCTGTATATTGTGGTAGTTGCTGTGTTCACCTTCTCATTAAGGATACGACACTTAAACTTGTTATACTGTGTGTGGAAACATAAAAGTCAGAAATATCAATAAAATGGCTAATAAAATCCTATTTTAAAATTACATGTTAATAATGCAAATGCATCAGTAAAAGACACTCACAGCTAAAAAAGGAATCACATAATCACATATATGTATGCAAGAGTTCAACATCCTTTCAGAAGGGTTATAAAACAAGAGGGGAAAGAGACAAAAATATCTTAATTTCCTTGAGTGTGTAGTAAGCATAGTGATTACCACCTGAACACCTCAAAGCACTTTCAAAAGGCAATTAAAAACACAGTACAGTGAGACTGGTAATATTCGCTGTATAAAACAGAGAACTAGAGGACAAGATCTTTTTTGACTTGTCTCTGCAAGTAAGCCAGAATAAATGTACGCCTTTTGTGTACTAATTTCTTTGTCATCTCATTCAGCTTGAGGTGTTTTTGTGTAGTAAGAAATTGTTTTTATTATTGCCTGAAAACATCCCGAACACTTGAGAGGGATATGGAAAAGGGGAAAAGGATGCTATTATTTTTCTTTGTTTTATTAGATAGGTACTAGTCTGAGGAGTCAGTCACATGCAGTATTTTATAGAAGTTACATTTTAAAAGATCACTGTACCAGCATCACAGCTGCTCCAAAGATTTACCTTAAACATGTCTAACAGGATCTCCTTTTTGACTTCCAGCCTTTCAAAAGCCTGCTTCTCTTTTATGATATTTTTACAGCGGTTCTCTAACAGTGGGAATTCAGTACTAGATACACCTCTAAACAAAAAGACACAGGACAAAGAAATATAAATTAACTATTTTGATATTCCCACTTTTTTAAGTGACCACTTTGCAGTGGTCTAATTGTCGTGATTTATCAACAGTATTTTCTTAGTTTCTTACAATCAGCTGTACTTTCAGATACTAAACCCAGAAACACAAATGCTATCACCCTGGAGAAACCCACTGCAATCAGCCCTAGAACAGTATTTGATATGTTTAAAATGTCTGGAAGATCTGTAGCTCGAAGTATGTATGATTTAAGAAAAAAGAAGAAGAAAAAAAAAAGGCTAAACTCAGCTGCAAGAGCTAGTTTATCAGCTGATGCAGATTCAGTGTTCTCCCTGACTACAGAAAGATAAACAAGGAAAAAACAGAATTGTAAAGCTGTGCATAAGGATTAGAAAAGTAGTAAACACGTATACGAGTTACATGCGTACGTGCCATTTCTACAAGTGATTATGGCACTTTGAAACCAAAGTCCCATGATTCTTCAAGGAAACTGTCGCCTGTATATCCCAGGAACTTCAACATGTTTTACCCAAACACTCTACATTTTTTCACAGAACATTCAACAGCTGCAAGTCTTACAGAGCAGGCATCTGAACCTGCTCTTGTATTTAAATATACACACACTCTCAATATATACATATACACAGCTCTGTACTATGAAGAAGACTAACCTGTCAGTTTTAAACCATACTAGATACACGATTTTTCTTTTAACATGCAGAAACATGACTGAACAAAATAATTCTAGTACTGAGCTTCAATACAAAATTAAATTAAAGTTCTTAGACATTGAAATTTTACCTATCTTCAGTGTACATATCATAATAAAATCCATTCTCAATTGGTGGTCCATAGCACAAGTAGCCCCCAAAATAACCTTCCATGGCCTCTCCAAGAATATGAGCACTTGAATGCCAATAAACCTGCAAACAAAGTCAGGTGAGCAAGTCATGGGGTCATTGGCATCGTGTAACTAAAACAAAAAACCAAAACAGAGGTATATCTGCAGATGGGAAATACACCGGAATCAATGTTGTTTAAATTCTGTGAGAAGTACAGCAAATTTCTATTCTCATTTTGAAATATGCTAAATGATTAACACAACGGCAGATGTAGCAACAAAGCCCCATCATATTTCAGTCTGAAAGAGGATTATATACCTCTGCACAATTCCGTCACCTTAGTACTTATTGCACATTGTTCATTTGTAAGTTAGTTTCTGGTCAGTTAAGAGTCTATGCAATACTAACCACACTAAAGCAATGTAGCCAATTAAGTTACCATCATTCACATACAGTACATTTATTAACAGGACTGTAAACCACATTACCTGAAATGTCAGAAGAGGGGAATCGACAACCCAACAGATCAATACCAGTCTTATGTTCTAAGTCCCTATTAATTCAGATCACTTCTAGCCACTGCTACAAGACAAAGCCTTTACAGGCTCCTGAAATGCCTCAAACAAGCTTAATCACATGAATAATTCTTGGACAAAATGAAGTCTAATTCTAGTGCATAAAGATAAACATAGGCTTAAGACTGAATCCCATTAAAAAAAAAATAATCTCGTGTCGCTGAGTATATTCATAGTTTAATTGACTAAGACATGCCTACTTAAGTTTTTAATAAACAGTACTGGTACAAGGAGATGTAGATTTTATTTATGACTCAAATCTGATATTAGACAATTCCTAGGAAACTGGAAGACAGCCTCACTGTTGCTTTCAGTGTCTGATCTTCAAACGCAGAGTCAAACCATAGAACATGTGTTTTAGAAGACATCAAACTATTTCAAGTTAGCATACAAATCAAGACATTCTGTACGTTCTCATTTGAGAAATAACCTGTTTATGTAAAAGAAGGGGGAAAAAAGAACACTAAGATTTTATTCACCTATAGATTACAGGTACTTAGTATCTAATCTTCTTTGTCAAATCATGACAAAGGCATTATGAATAGTTTTGGGGATTTTTTTTTTNCCCGCTCCGCCTCCCCGCTACCACCCCGGGGCCGCCGGGCCGGAGCCGGCGCCGGCCCCACAGCCGCGGCGGCTCCAGGCGTAAGGGCCGCTCGCTGCAGCGGTGACCCCGCCCGGGCACGGCGGGACTTCAGGGGCCTTGCCCGAGAGTTGTCGGGTCCGAGTCCCGCTTCAATTTACCTAAAACTGTGCTTTGAAAAGCTTTTCTCTGTAACCCTCATGAGCAAGCGGCTGAATACACTGGGGCTGCAGTCAAGAATCACACCGCTCATTGTCAAAATCCCAACCATGCCATTTTGTGGCGAGCATGACAGGCTCAAGTGGTTTGTAATAGGGAGAGGAAAAAGGACATCCAGTTTGCTTTATATTCCCAACTCTCCAATTTAGCATCTGTGGAGCTCATTTGCCATTAAAATCACAGAAAAGCAACACTTAAACAATACTATGGAAGTCAATACATGCTTCCAAGGGACCTGCATGTAGCATCACAAATGTCTCGGTCATTCGAAGGATTATTCAAATGAGGATAATCACCAGGTGCCTTAGAAAGACAGAGACATTGTCAGAGTATGGAAAATAGGGGTGGCAGCCACCTGAATGCAGCCCCACAGCCTGTTCACTGGCATGACTTCAGGTGGCCTACCCTACACATTGCTGAGGCCCAGCGCTAAGGTCTTGGCAGCCCTAACACTCAACTATGACTGGTTTATTGTCCCCTCTCTCCGATCATCATCCATTAAACACATCCACCTGTGAGAGTTGCCTACAGCCACGCTTTCTGCAAAAACCAGCTTGGATCCAAGCATTACATGGGAGCTGAGGTCTACTGAGAGGAGAGGAACATGGGAAGATTAATAAAAAGTGGCAAAAGCAAGCTGGGCAGAGGAATTGAAACCCAACATAAGCAATAGTTCATACAGCATGTGCCCTGCCACCCCTAAAACAGCTCTCACTCCAGCCCAAGCCATCCTTCCCTGCCACTTCTGCACGTCCTGGTACAAGCTGGTCGCTTACACCTCCACCTCTGCAGGTCCACGTAATCAGGTTAACCTTTTTTCATCGTTTCCCATAAGGCAATAGGAGTACATGAACACTGTTTCAAAGAGGGTGTTTTTCCTGCCCTTCTCTAAGATCCATTGCACACATTTTAAAAGAAGTAGTTCTAACATCCTGGTGTTGAGCCAAACAATTGTGCCCGTCGGGGAGCCACAAGGGCCAGCTGCATCCCACAGGACAGGGAGCCCAATGCCATAGCAAGGCTGACAGGGCAGGGGCTGGCCACCTGGGGGCCCAGTCTCACAGTACTTAAACAAGGCAGGCAGGCTTGTTTCAAATTTTTACTTTCAAATTTTTGCCTGTGCCCAATACTCAGATTTTGCAAGGTGTGGATTTTTATTAGAATTCTGGAAATTACTAGATCAGAATTTTAGCATTTTATTCTCCAGTTAACACAACTGGAAATAACTACATGGTGTGTGAGAAGGTAGGGTGTGAAGTTTTGTATTTGTCCACAATTTGATACATTCCCTATGATATCACCCTTTTTTTTTTTTNTAACAGCATAATGCTGCAAACACTTTCATGCCATTAGTTCCTTGAATGAAGCAGAAACCAATGAGTGCTTACTCACAGCTTTTGCTTCTTCATTATCAAACATAAGCAGCTCCAGAGTACAGTCTCCCTCCAGTGGACGATCCAGGTCCCACAATTCACCATTCACTTTGGCTATGACTGCATTTGAAGCCAACACTTGACTGAAAAACACAAATGATGACAAGAGACCAAAATATTCAGGTTCAGATTTCAAAAGTGCAGATTTTGCAAAAGTTCAGATTTGCAAAAGTGCTCACCCCCAACCCTGTGAAACCCCACCCACATCTCATGGCACCTAAAGACCTTTAATTTTTGTTCTTGTGGTCGTCTTAAACACTATTCTACTGATCCTTAAGGTCTTAAAGTTTCATTCAGTGGTTTTCAGTGCTGGGGATCTGGAAGGAAAGGCTGCTTCTAACAACAGTTTCCACTGTTAGCTGATAACTCACAGAACTTCCGAGGTCTCTATTAATTCCTAGCAGTCTCGCTGATTGTTATATTTATGTAATTGGAAGCAAGCATTATGATCCCAGCATGGAACCTCAAGCATCACTCAGAACAGTAACTTCACCCAGCTGTTTCTTCTACATTAAGCTGAAGTTTCAATGCTTTCCAAATAAACCAGCTCAAGAGAGTCACCATCCACTGAACGTGACATATGACAAATGATAGTAACAGATTTATCACTGCAAAAGTACAACTCCTGAATCTGCAGGTTACCTAATTCCTACAGCTAATTGATATGGTGTGGTTTTCCAAGATTCCCCTTCAACCATCTTTCCATCTGTCAGACTAATTTTGATAGGTTTGCTCTGGTTGGCTGCTCTGTAAGCTAGCAAAGCATCATGTTCTTTTTTCAGTGCTTCATAAAGCTTCAGTCTGTGTTCTATGAAGCTTGGCTCACACTGTACCTGTAAACAAACAAATTAAATCATACATGTATATATTTGTGAGAAAAATAGAAAAAAAAAGGATTCACAGTGTTCATGCAACCCTAGAGGTTCCAATCAAGACCAGATTTCACTGTACTAGAATTTATACTAATACGCAGTAAAACATCTATAAATAATTCCACACAGGATTGTCCCATCCAACTTGCTGACTATTTTATAGTGGCTTTCCAATTTTCCAATGCACCTTCATCAATCTGGGCCTAAGTGGCTTTGTGAGTTTGACCTCAGAAAGCAGCCTATATTCCTGCCCCAGAATTTGTATTTGGCCAACACTGTATTTGGCGAGAAGCTTGGATCACTCCAACAAGCCCTCACTTCTGCCAGTCCATTCAAAGCATCAGATCAAATAAGACTCTTCACGGGAAGTTTCCTTTAGTTTAGCATAAAGTGAATTATTAAGCTCTACTGAACTATAGCTAGTGCCACCAGGATCCTCTTTCAGTCATCATGCACGCTATTTAACTATTCCTGAACCATCACACTCTTTAGGAACCACCGTATCCTGACCCGTATTTCCCAATCGCCCAAATTCTTTTGTTACATAAAAAGTAGAGATCTAAGAATGTATAAGTAACCCTACTAATTACATGCAAGATGAAGCTCTTAAATAATGACTTTTTCTATATGCATGCTATAGCAAGCCTTCTTGCCAAAAACTGGGATTTCAAAGTACGGCAAAGTGTTTCAGACTTCAGCACCTTTTCTGAACCTAGCCAAACAATACTCCTTCTTCTACTGTTATGTGGTACAAAATAATCACTTACATCATTCCGATGTTGGCTCACAGCTTCATTTTCTTTTTTCTTTTCCTCTTCATTTTGATTCACTGCAACAGTTGGACTTGCACTGGAGACTTTCTGAAAACAGTGATTATATGAAGCATACCCCTATGTCTTTAAGATCTTTCCCAGCGATCATTGAAACAAACCAAACGAGATCAGTGCAACATTGGGCTAAAAAGGCAATTACAATCGAGTAAGGTATGTCCTCAGGACAGAGGAAAGACTTCTCAAGGCACATCTACACTGCGTCCTTTTGATGTTCACCAGCCACAGCAAAACTGCTCGCCAAGCAAAATCTTCTCAGCACAATTTTGCCCATTTTACTACGGCAACCATCACGGGCAAAATCTCCCCAGTGAGACCCTGGGAGATTGAAACGGCCTAGCGAGCAACGAAGACAACTG
This sequence comes from Scopus umbretta, assembly GCA_013400535.1. Taxonomy (NCBI): domain Eukaryota; kingdom Metazoa; phylum Chordata; class Aves; order Pelecaniformes; family Scopidae; genus Scopus; species Scopus umbretta. Next base: position 20,400 of record VZTL01012759.1, read on the forward strand.
CCGATGCTCTGCCAAACTTACTCCACCTTTGCGGAAAGGCAGGAACTATCGGGAGGAGCACTGCCCCGTGCGCCCGGCACCCGAGGAGCGCGGACAGAGACGGAGGCCGGCTTCCAGCCCCGAGGCCGCTGCCCACCCCGCTGCCCGGGGCCAGGCCTTTGGCCGCCGTCAGCCCCCGCTGTCTGTCCGTCCGTCCGTCCGTCCCTCCCCTCCCCGCAGAGGCCTGGCCCGCCCCAGCCCGC
>VZTL01012759.1:22629-36140 GCA_013400535.1 Scopus umbretta
GTACAGTCTGTCCCCTCATCCAGGTCATTAATGAGTAAGTTGAACAAGACTGGGCCAAGTACTGCCCCCTGGGGAACCCCACTAGCTACAGGCCTCCAACTAGATTGCGCCGCGGATCACAACCCTCTGAGGTCTGCTATTCAGCCAGTTCTCAATCCACCTCACTGTCCACTTATCTAGCCCACACTCCCTGAACTCGCCTATGAGGATGTTATGGGAGATGGTGTCAAAAGCCTTGCTGAAGTCAAGGTAGACAACATCCACGGCTCTCCCCTCATCTCCCCAGCCAGTCATGCCATCATGGAAGGCTATCAGATTGGTGAAGCATGATTTCCCCCTGGTGAATCCATGCTGACTACTCCTGATAACCTTCTTTTCCTCCACTTGCTTAGAGATTACATCCATTCTGCCCCAGCTAAACTTTTTAATGCTTTTTTTAAAATTAGTTTTGTTATTCAAGGTATGTTGAGGATATCTCTCAGCAAACTGACACCTATGTACATTTTTCATTTGCACCATTTCTTCTTTACTTTTCTGAAGAGATGCAACTTGCCAACACCTATGTCTATCATTTATTATAGCAAGGTAACTCTTCTTTGAGGATGAACTGTCATGGGCAGAACTGCCATGGACATGTGTAAAAATAGGACATACTCTATAGCTACCTTTAAAAATTAATTTAATTATTAATCTGACAGGTTACCTGTTTTTTTAACTTCTAAATTCACTACTGTGCAGAATTTACTACTCCATTTAGGATATGATGACAATCAGTGTTATCAGCACAATGAAATAAACACAGATTTAGTTTTGAGGTTAAACTCTGAGAAATGTATCCTCTGTATCTCAGCTTTGCACGCTGTCTTATGAACCCAAAACCTGTTGACTTTGGGCTTGCTCTGTTATTTCTTGAAGTAATGGAAAAACTTACCATCAGAAGTTCTAGTGGTTGAGAGGGCTGATTCATAAGATGCTGTCTAACACGTGGAGTACCACGCTTTATCAGGACCCTTTACCCGCTGACATATTGCGGTATTAATATCTCTTCCAAGAGAGAAATAACTTTGAGAGAAAAAAAAGCATGAGGTTTCATTGAGAATATGGAAAGAACTGGGGGGTGGGGGTGGGAGAGTGATACGTGTGTGTTATTTGTACTACCTCTGTGGAGGTTCAAGAATCAAAGGGAATCTTAAGAATTAGGCTTATAAAGGAGCCCTTACTTTTAAAGGTTGCCTAGAAGATGTGCCAGGCCTTTCAGATAGGTTGGCTACTTTCCCCGCCTACTGCGTATTACCCTTGTTTAGCTGTACTACCTGACTAATAGTATAGCAGATCCCTTTCACCACCTATCTTCCCCCAAGTGGGTCATCAGGCAAAAGCCTGGCTAGAACTCAATCTGGCCACTGTCGTAAGACATAATAAAAACAGTTCTTACAAGTACATTAGAAGCAAAAGAGAAGCCAAGGAGGATCTTCAGCCCTTATTGGATGCAGGGGGAAACATGGTCACCAGGGATGAGGAAAAAGCTGAGGTACATAATGCCTTCTTTGCCTTAGTCTTTAACAGCAAGACCAGTTCTTCCCAGGGTATCCACCCCCAGGAGCTGGAAGATGGGGGCAGGGAGCAGGATAAACCCCTCATAATCCAGGAGGAAGCAGGTAACGATTTGCTATGCCACCTGGACACTCATAAGTCTATGAGGCCGGATGGGATCCACCCGAGAGTGCTGAGGGAGCTGGCAGAGGAGCTTGCCAAGCCACTCTCCATCATTTATCAGCAGTCCTGGTTNAGAAAAGGACCTGGGGGTGCTGGTTGACAGCAGGCTGAACATGAGCCAGCAGTGTACCCCGGTGGCCAAGAAGGCCAACAGCATCCTGCCTTGTATCAGGACTAGTGTGGCCAGCAGTAGGGAAGTGATCGTGCCCCTGTACTCGGCACTGGTGAGGCCGCACCTTGAATACTGTGTTCAGTTTTGGGCCCCTCACTACAAGAAGGACATTGAGGTGCTGGAGCGTGTCCAGAGCAGGGCAACGAAGCTGGTGAAGGGCCTGGAGAACAAGCCTTATGAGGAGCGGCTGAGGGAACTGGGGTTGTTTAGCCTGGAGAAGAGGAGGCTGAGGGGAGACCTTATCGCTCTCTACAGCTTCCTGAAAGGAGAGTGTAGTGAGGAGGGTGTTGGTCTCTTTGCCCAAGTAACTAGTGACAGGATGAGAGGTAATGGCCTCAAGTTGTGCCAGGGGAGGTTTGGATTGGATATTAGGAAAAATTTCTTTCCTGCAAGGGTGGTGAGGCATTGGAACCGGCTGCCCAGGGAGGTGGTGGAGTCCCCATCCCTGGAGGTGTTCAGAAAATGTGTGGATGTGACACTTTGGGACATGGTTTAGTAGGCATGGTGTTTTGGGTTTATGGTTGGACTAGATGATCTTAGAGGTCTTTTCCAACCGTAACAATTGTATGATTCTATGATTCTGTGATCTTTCATGTGCTGTGTGATGCCACACAATGCATAGATAGCTCTACCTGAGTAGATTCAAGATGATTACAGAAGAAGCACGAAAATCTCACTGCTATGGTCAATAAGCCATAACATTCTAAACTGGGAGCATTAATATGGCTTAAAGTAACACATAATTCCACTTGTCCTTACTCCAGATAATGGGTCACATACGAGGCTTGTTATAACTACAACCAACCACAAGGTGACAGGCAGTGCTTCCGAACAATTCTGTGAAGCCTGGCTAGTGAATTGTTTGGATGGTGATACACACAATAAAATTCCTAAATTATTATATGGTCAGTGGTCAACTTTAATGCTGATTGATGAATGCTTGAAATTTCAGAAACATAAGAAGCCTGACAGGAGGATACAGTGGTGGCATCTTAAGGTCATAAGGACTGAAAATATTATAAGACTTGTTTTCCTGAAGGCTTGGCAAAATATTTTTCTTTGCTGCACAATAGGTAAAGTACCCTTAAGAAAACTGCAGATAAGGCCACACGAGTGAGGCCATGGCGGCATTATCAGTTGGAACTAATGGAAATAGAAAAAATAGACTAAGAAACAGGAGGAGGCAGGAAGTACTCATAGCTTTTCTATACAGGGAATTTATGTTGACAGAAAGTATGAAAACAAGACCAAAAAGCCCATGTATGAAGCAGCTTTTGCGTAAGGGAGTTATGTAATGTGTGATCCTCAACGAATGATTATCAGTGGCAGAACACCTCCACTAGGATTGCGGTAATCCCCACTGTTAAACTTGGTTCATGAAATGGATGCTATATGGTGTTTTATTTTGCTTGGACACAACTTAAAGATCTAAACATGCAGAAATGCTCTTATTCTTAACAGTGACATATTTGCCTTCACAAAAAGGGTCTTATTCTGTAACCTTTGTTTTTACCTTTTGCATATGGGATTACAATATATTTACAGAAACATGCTTTATAAATGTATAATTCTTGCATTGTAAAGCTAATATTTTATGAAAGAATAAGAAGTGGAGGGCATTTATACTGTGGTTTGTGTATGGCCTCTGAGGAATACCAAATTAAACTGTACAGAAGACGCTTTATTTTATGTCCTGTACCAGCTTGTACAGATTATTTGTTTGATCAGCTGTCTTTTTGAATTAATTATTTTTTGCAAAGGGATATCTTTGAAGATCAGTTACAGAATCAAAAAGTAACAGTAACTAAGCAATTCTCAGTCTCATCATTACGGTTCAGAAGCTGTTAACAGTTGTAAAGGGCTAATTAGTGTAATGTAATCCTCTTAGGAGGCTGCAGGCACTGAGCTAGATTTCTTTATAATTTGTATGTAGGCCTTCTTTATTGCATTAGAATTACAATAATTACAGACAGCAGTATGTATTTGCATTCTGTCCATCCACATTATGTTTACTTTGCATACTGAATACTGCATGATAAACACAGAAGTAGAATTTTCTATTTTCTATTTAACTATCAAAATGTTTGGAAGAACAGCCAAATCTTGGTTTTATAACTGTGCAAAACCTACCAAAAGAGAAAATGAAAACAGGAATAAGTGGCTTTCTGAAATCCCAAGCAATCAGAGAGAGAAAATACTGGAAGAGCTGGATGTGAACAAAGTGCTGTCATATTTGGTTTACAAGAGAGTCTTTTCCTTGGAGGAATACAAAGACATTTGGTCCCAGGAGAGCTACAAGAAGAGAACCGAATATTTTTTAGATAAACTCTCTTTAAAAGGCCCAAGTGCTTTCTCTGCTTTTTGTTCCATTTTGGAGGAGGTCTGTCCTAACTTGCTGACATGCTTTCTCCTTGGCTATGAAGGTAAGGTCACTGTCTGCTCTGAAATCCTTAAGTGTATATTGGTAATGTCTTGGAATCCTTTGACACTAATAGTTATTTGCTATAATTAGTGTTTACTTTCTCTCTTGCACTAAACAAGAGAGAGTATTTGCTGTCTTTATGGTTCTTTGTTATAAAAGAGAAAATAATGGGAAGGTAAATTTATTAAACAAATGTATATTATTGTTATACTTTGGACATTTAAACTGGCAGCAAAATACTGTGTATTAACATTGCTGCCACTAATGAATAAGAGTCAGGATAGGGAAAATGTTTCCTAAGTACTACTGATAACGCTTAGCTCAGAAATGTAACATTGATCTTTTACCTTCCTTCCCATTTCTGAAATATTTAAAATTAGATTGAGAAGTTCTGTAAGCATAGTGCCTGAGTAATTGATCCCTTTCACATCTTCCTCGTAAGTCACATTATTTACTATATCTGTCTGCAAAAAACTGCATGAAAAAGATTACATTACTAAATATCAACAATATAATTTAAGTTCATCAAAATGTTATTTGGATATCTGGCACGATTCATACCTATTTGAGAAACAATGTTTTGCTAGTTATTAGCAAAGATAATGTGAAAAAATGTGTGCAGGGTGTTTACAATTATATCCTAGTGACCTATTTTTATTTTTTGTGGCTGCTGTATTCCAAATTTGAGTCTTTCAAGTCAGCTAGCGTTTTCTCAGCAATGATTGCAGGGTTGTGCTCAAAGGTTATATACAGAATGCCCTTTTAGAATTTAATTAAAATAGTCACATCTTTTACCAATCTGTTCAGTAACAAGTTTACACACGTTAGTATTACAATCATTTATAAATAGAAACCACTAAATCTAAGTACTGTAAGAATTTTAATAAATAAGAAAAATTAAAATCTAAAACAATTTTGACCTTTAAAATAGCTGTAGTCTGTGTCCTCTCTTGAAAAACTGATTACTTTTAAAATTGACAGTTAGAGATCCAATTACTCAAGAAGGCAACAGATATTTTACCATAATTTACTTATGAACAGATGCCCATTTAGTGTATCTTTTCAAGATCAATTTACAGTTTGGATTTATGGCAGAAAATCGAAACATTGTTGTGGATTGTAATACATGTAGAATGTACTTCATGGACAACCACATTATGAAAAGGCTACTTAGGGCCTCTTTACGCTGTCTCTTTTTTAAAAAAGCATACAAATGTAAATGCAATGGATTATAAACACATGATAAAGCCAGGTCTTTCAGAATATACATTTTGGAATGAAGTTTTGGCTTCCTCTGAATTAACTACAGAGACAGTGCAGGGAGGTTTTTGTTCTATACCACCTAAACATTTCATGCAGGGGCCTGTCATGGAACAGATTTAAATCTTCTGGTGGGTACAAGGTTTAGGGGGGTAGTACTGTTATAAAGGGTGATGGCCTCGGCAGTTGGGTGCAAGTCAAGGACTCTGTCTCCCTGACAACATCATAGTAGATACTGAGAAAAAAGGAGAAAGCCAATGCTGCACATTTCCAAAAGAGTAAAGGATACTGTTGGAACAGTGTCCCCAATCCATTCTGTCTGTCTGTGCCTTGTGTAGGCAGAAAAATGCCTCGGGCTGCCTTAGCTCAGCCACTATTACACTCTTTCCTCCTTCCCCTCCCCCAGTAGCATACATCAAATGTGCAAAGCTAGTTTTAGAATCTGTTGTTGCTAATAATAATCTACTGGATAGCAGGCAAAGAAAAACACATGCTATATATTCACATTAATTCATGCACATAATCTGTCTAAATTCACACACGCATATGTTGCAGATTCAATTAAATGGATTATGCATTATGGATTTTCATGCATTGTGGATTTTTATAGATTGATTTTGATAAACCCTGTTACAAGGTACACCAAAAGGTATGATGAAAAAGAGCATTGTTTATTATTTCCATTAAAATAATTTTCTTCTCCCTATAAAAGCTGATTGATAGGACAAAGGAATCAAAATGGAAGGAGTACTGTCTAGACGCACGATGAGAAGTTGCTACGCCTGTGCTATGTGGCTTCAGCACCGCAGCTAACGTAGCAGCTGTGTGCCATCCTGTCCACTGTACTTGTAAAAGAGACTCTTTATGGCAGGCTGACTGAGCACACAGACTAGAATCAATCCCTGTTATTGATCAACTGCATGCACAGCAGGGGCCAGTTTCTGTTTTCCGACCTGCCCATGTTGGCAGATAGGAGTATTTTAATGTGTTTCCATTGTCTTCATGCCCTATGGAAAGAACCATTTGACAGGTGCTGGAAATGCGGCATGGTTCCAAGAGGTCACTCAGTCTCTGGACTAACGTAGTTCACTGCAAAACCTGTAAACTGTGTTTGTGAAATATGGCCAGTGAATGATGTACTGTTGCTTGCACACAGTTAATTTAACACCACTTTGAACATTTCCATCTCATTATTTCAAAGAATTACACCCACAGTAATTTAAGGGGTGCTATAGCAGTATTTTTCTTCAGGACTAGAGTCACTTGATTCTTCTACTCTTCTCTTACAAAATTCTCATTATAGTATAAAGCAAAGGTCCTAGAGACTCCCTGGGGAGAAACATTTGGTTGATACTTGTCCATATGATACAGTGGGAAATCAATTTTTCATTGACCAGGCAGGAGTTTATATGGAATAAGAATTTCAGGTTTATTTTCAGAATTCCTATAAATTGTCTGACCTGTACTTCTCAAGTCTATTGGAAATATGAATATTTCCAATATTCATATTGGAAACAATCTATAAAAGGTCAAAAGAAATGACAATTACCTAAAACAGCGACTTACCCAAATGCAACATTACAGGCAGAATTACATCAGACTGTAGGTGTTACTTTGAACTATGTATCAGCTATTAGAGAAATATCTGTATTCTTTTCCAGACCATATGCATAGACGTTTCCCAGCAAACAAGGAGCAAAAAAAACTGAGGGCTGTATCGGAGATGGAGCTGCATGAAACCTGTCAGATGAGTGACCAAGAAGGAAGCCCTTCTACTGAGGAACAACTGAAACCATCATTCAACAAATACAGGTTAAAATTATCAGTGTCGTGATGTCTTTAATGATCACAGTATTTCCTGACACTTAGTTTCCATATACGTGAAGTACACCACTGATGCTTTCAAGAAGTTTTTCATTTGCATCTGATTTTACTTGGCATTTGTAAACTATGATTCTGTTTTGTATAATCTTTTGATGCTGATGAATGCTGGGGGGTCACCTCTGGTCTTTACTACAGGTATTCAGTAGTGATGTAATGCATTGATAACACTGATAGTTTTCAGTGTTCAAGGACTGAATACATACATAGAAGTACATTTTACTCATAAAGTTCCTTGGAATGCGGGAGACAACCTAAACTAATATCACAGTTCCTGTTATTTTTGTTTCTTTTAAGAGGAATAGAAACTGAGGAAGACCTGTGTAAGAATAGCATGTAACTTGATACATGCTGGGATATGGGGATTTAAGTCCCTGCTTCAGAGATTTGAACCTAAAAAGAGGACACAAATGAACCTTTGGAAAGTCCTAAAATGCTTCATTTTATGTAGACAGTATTCAGTTCAGCCATTTGCAGTTGTGTGTTTGGAATCACGCTTTGCTTAATTCAATTAGGAATCTAGCTGAGAATGGACTAGAGCTCTCAATAGCTCATTAGCTGTTAAGAAATACCGTAGATAGTTTACCTATGTCCAGATAAGACAGAAATTTACATTCTGAGAAGAATGCTTGAAAAGTAGTTAAAAGCTGTACTGCTGTTTTGTCAGTAGCATATAAACAGTAAATTTTAAAGCCTTAATATCTTTGCATGTCTAGGTTAGTTTTGTTAAGTTTCAACTATGGACTGGATTACACGAGCTTAAGTAAAACTTAATGACTGCGAAGTGATTGAAAAAAGTGTGGTCATAAGAGATTAAGTTCAACTTGAGTAGCAGTGAAACATGAAATGGTAGCAGAATATAAAGACACTTGATACAATACAGTATGGGCCCAAATTGTACAGTGTGGGCTGATCTATACTTACAACTAATGAAATCCCAGTCAGATCTCCTTTCTCCATCAACATTCACCAGAGTTCCAGGAGACTTGCAGTCATTCATAATCTGAATATGTGCCGTTTGTTTTTAAATAGATTAATTCTGTAGCACTGGTCCTGTAACACCACAAGACAATTCACTTAGAAATACAAACCAATTAAGAAGTGCTTGCAGCTAAAGAACTACATTAGGGAAGTAGCAGACAAATATGAAAGCTTTCCTGAAGCTAGTCTATGCTGGAAATACTTGATAGCTCTAAAAAAACCCAACCAGATAGCATAAAACGCGACAATATCAGTATTTGCAGAGTCAGGTACTCTCACTATAAGAACGTTATATACATTCCCCCTGATGAGAAATCATATGGTGTGTCAGTCCTGCATATACCCTGGAAGAAGAAAAAAAAAAATGCTGGGGCTATACTCTCCCTGCAGTGTATCAGTGTTAAGTGTGGAAGTTGATGCAGTCCCAGAAGTCACACATTAAGAAGAGAATAGTCACCTCTATTGGAAACAGAGAACTCAGTGAGAAGACAAAAGTGGTGTGCGAGAGCACACGATTTACTTCAACACCAGTGTCCTGGGAAAAAATACACCTTGACACTAGATTACAAAAGCGCCAAACTTTCCACGACTTCTGTTGCATGCTGACGCTCATCTCCTCCATCCAAAAGAAAAGTATAGTAGGTAACTGGCTTATGCTAGTTTTTTCTTAAGTACCACACTTGCGTCAAACACCAGAAAGAAAATCTTACACAACCAACATGGTATTTGTGGAGCAGAGAGTCTCAAGTGCTTGTAACAATTCCTGAAAATGCCAACCCCACTTTTGAAGAAAACCAAAGTTTTCACTGGAAGTTTACAGCTTTTCACAAAAGTTTACAGCTGGAAGCAAAGCAACTGTGCCACTTGCATGTATCTTGCATAAATTCACACATTACAAACCACAGTTGCAGGGGCCCTATCAACAAGGTGACCAATCAGAGATAGAAAGTACTATCCATAAATAAAACAGTGCACAACTACAGGATACATAAAGACAACTAGAAATACATAGCAGTAGTTAGGAAAGAAGAGATGAGCATAAAGAGAAAATGGAAAATAGCTTCACTGCCCTTTCCCCAATATTTTTAAATATTCTCAATCATTTGTAGAGAATTTTTTCCAATGGTAGAAAAATGTCAGAGAACTAGACCCTCTAGGGACAAGAACTTCCTGTTTCTGAAGTAAATGACAAAATTGCAGATGATGTTAATGGGAGCTAGAGTACTTTGATAATACAGATAATAATAGCTGTTACACAATTACATAGCAATTGTAAAGCTATGTTTTTATATTTATGTTTATACAAGTTATCGGAGCCTTATCACTGCAGAACAGATGGTACATGTGGTTAATTTTCATGTCTGGGAAGAGCAAAATCACTTCAGTTTTAAACACTAAGATGATCCTGTTAGTTAAGAGTCAGCCAGCTATAGTCATTACATAGTTCAGTCAGTAAAGCACCTAGGGCAAAAAGAAAACAAAATTAAACATGCAAAAGGTGTGTGGATTCACACTCATTTTTTCATTTAAAGATGAGAGCCCTGATAAGGATACGCTGCTCTACTTTCACAATTTCCCCTCTTGAGACAGCTCCAGCATTTCTGATGAATACAATAAAAACGTGATCTTTAACACAAGTGAAACTAAGTAAGTTTGGGGTTTGCGTGTTGTGATTTGGTCTAGGACTTCACAGGTCAAGCAGCTTATCTACAAACACCCTCACAAAGATGCCAGATAGAAGTACCATATCGCATGTCTTCTGCGAATCAATGTTACGGATATGTTCTTGGTCTGGTTTTGGATCAGAAAAACTTGTCCGTGTTTCTGTTTATTGTTGTCTCTGTACCTTCCTTCCCAGAATAGCCTCTTCAAAGAGGACAATTGCTATTAGACAAGTGGATGGAATTATAGGTTGGGTCAGTAATTGCCTGAATATGACCTCAAAATAACTAGTACTGCTTTCAACACTCTTTTTTTGCTACTTTCCTTTATCTCTCAAGCATCACTGGACATTTACACTGGCCCCATGAAAATCATGCAGGTGACATAAAAGAAAATAGTTAATTATTTTCCTCAGGGAGTCTGTTTTCTCCTCCAACATCAGGTTTTATTCTTTTATTGATTGAAAACTAAAATGCTGAAGCAGACAACTCTCGGTAGCATTAATAGTACATATATGTGTTCTTTTCCCATGTATTAAGAAAAGATTGTGTCACAATGTCTGTCAAATAAATTATCAGAATAAGCAATATCCAAACTGTGAAAATCAGATACTATTTTTGCAGTTGTTATAACACAAGCCATTTATTTTCACAATGTGAGCAACAAGAAATTTTTGCACGCAGCTTTTCCATTTTCATGTAAATGGATTGTGCTTGTGTGCATACATGCTTTATAGTGCATGTAATTAATTTGTATTTGAAGTCTGCTTTATGGATTTCCCACTTAGATTTAAAATTTTGGAATGGCTCAGTTCTACTGTAGAATATACCTTGCTGAATCTATTGGAATTGTATTTTACAGTTCTTAAATAAATCAGTTTTCAACATTCAAAATGCAACATTTTGCACTGGGAAGAAAAGCTGAAATGTAGCAAAACTTCAGTGCTAATTATAAGTCCTGTTACAAAGGAGTCACTGCTTTGCTTTAGATAATAAAAAAATCGTGTACAAATCGTGTAAGCAGCATTTATTCAGGAAGAAGTGCAAAGCTAAGCCACAGCACCAGATTTTTACGATTTATTTGGACAGCCATATGTTGGCATCTGACACCTCTAAACATAATTATTAATTTAGGAATTAGAATGTTTATGGCATTCTGGCATTTTTTGTGTTCCTTCAGAAACTTGGTAAGAGCACAAGCCAAAAAATTACATTCATGCCTTAATCTCAGCACTGTTGAGGACAAAGACCCCATTATCTGACAAGGCACTACAGTCTAGCAGTCACAAAAGAATTACTTGTATTTTTCTCTAAGATGGCAATCTGACATTTATAAATATAAATTTCTATTTAACTTCTTGTTATTTCGTCATATATAGCATCAGATTATCTACACTGTATGTTGGGCTAAAAAGCTTATGATCTGGCTAAGTAACTACAACATTTTGTTGTCTAACAATTAAAAAAACTGACTTACAAAAAGTAAATACATACTAGGACAGGATGATTGAGAAGGTGTTACAGTATCAGGCTTATTGAATGAATGTAGTGAATTGGCCTTTTTTCATTTGCCATACCATTTGTAAAGTAATAGCTTAGAACTCCCTTAAACTTTTTGCTTTAGAACTAGAACTTACTTTTCTTTGCAATGAATACTCAGTGAAATACTAATTGGAAAAAAAACTCAAAAAAACCAAGGTTGGCTTTAAAATTGCAAAGACATTTTTTCAAGTATCTTTTGTCCTCCCCAATCAAAATCACAGGATTCAAAAAGCTGTGTCTGAGAAAAAGCCAGGTGCGCAAGCCAGGGCAATAAGTAGCCTTGTTATATTTAGATTTGCAAGGTTATCCAGTAAGTTACATATCTATTAAAAGTAGAAGGATGCTTCCTGCACCATAATAATAATAATAATCTCAAGCAGCAACTATGCAGCATTTGGCAGTTAATACTGAAAACTTAAGGTACTGGTCTCTGACACAGCCCTGTTCAATTTGGCCACTAGATGGTACCATATCACAGGTGTTAAAAAATTCCTTTACCACCTATTAGAAATATTGCTGTGAATGATTATTTAAAATTGTGACAATATCATAACATTTAGTAGTGATGATTTGTTCGCCCAGTTTTTCTGGAAATGAGACAGAGACACTCTCTCTCTCTCATACATATAAGGGGCTTAGAAGCATTGGAACCGGCTGCCCAGGGAGGTGGTAGAGTCCCCATCCCTCGAGGTGTTCAAAAAACATGTGGATGTGACACTTCAGGACATGGTTTAGTAGTCCTGGTGGTGTTGGGTTGATGGTTGGACTAGATGATCTCAGAGGTCTTTTCCAACCTTAATGATTCTATGATTTCTTGGTTCGATGTGCTAATATCACTTAATGAGTATGTTGCTTACCAACCAATACAATTGTAACCATGTTTCAAAGGCCTAGTGACAAATAATGCCTTTCCTTCATTGCATGTGGTAAAGAAAATACTCTTTTGGAGTCTGTGGTCCCCAGACAGGAAGAAAATGCTTCCAAACACCAGCCAGTGAAAAGTACAAGCCCAAATTCGGAGATATGATAATTTTGACACTTCAGGAACATGGACATGGTTCCTTGCTTTCATTAATACCCACTTTCCCATATGCAAACAACAAAATGAAGTGCCCTGTAGTGGTAAATCAAGCTCATGAAGTCCAAACCAAATAAAAAACAATAGCCATTTAAACATTCAGGTTTTATCTGTTTTACCAACTGCTGCTGGTATACTCACTCACTTCCAACAGATTATATATGGTTCCTTTTTGTTGCATGCGTATATCAAACCAAATCATATTTCCATAGACTTTTTACTCCTCTTGTACATAGCTTCCTCACTAAACTGCTGTATCGGGTCCTGTCTTACTGGGCCACAAGGCTGCATACTATTAAACTTCCTTTGCTCTAAAATACTCTTGCTATGCCTTGATGCATTCCTTTGGCAAAGACTGTTAGCATCCTACCTCCTAGTAGAAGTTAGACTGCTGAAGTTTATTCTTTCTTATATGTGAGACCTCATGTATCTGATCACATGAAGGGGGACATGTCACATGGGGGTCAAATCACATGACAGGCAAAGGCCATAGGGTTGGACTGCATAGAGAAAAAAATTCCTTTTTAAGACAACTTCAGTGAATGAAGAATCTTGGCAGAAAGTGCACAGTCCTCCACTGCTGGGGAATACTAAATAATTCCCCTCACCTCCTGACCAGCGTGTCAGGCACAGATGAACCAGAAGTCACAGATCAGGTTGATTAGCTGTAGCTGGTATGCAGTATCCCATTGCAAGAGACAGAGCGTAGTACAGTACTGTAAATTACTCTTATGCATGAAGTCTGAGCTAAGGGACCACACAGCTCCGTAACACCCTATAGACCAGTGCTGAATACCA